>UESW01003142.1:71341-113844 GCA_900491605.1 Calamus simplicifolius | reverse complement strand
ACACTTTGTGTGTATTGAATAGGACCCAGTTGAGTTAATTATTTTATACTGACTTTATAAAATAATTCAAAACTCATGAATATTATGTTTACTTATGCTCTTAATCTGAATTTATTTCTAGACACGTGTATGTAGTGATTATTGCTTTGATTACACATAGAGTGAGATTCTATATGAGTCAATAAACTCAATGGGTTGGGCAATAACATTATATATATGGTGAATATTAATAGTTGAAGGAATCCACGTCCTGTTAATTTGGATTAATGATATCCCCTTGAGAAAGCTTATAAGTTTTGATTGTATCAAATCTTGCAAGTGGATCTTGAATCCGATACATCAAATAAGTTAAGTGGATAAGTCTCAAGGATAATAACAGCCAATTAAATTATATTGTCAGTAATTAAATTTAATTGTGGATATCTGTAATCTTAATGTGGGGAGATAATAAGTATTTAATATTAAGGCTCAAAAATATAAATTCGAATGTGATTAGGAGTACAATTATAATTCTTTAGTGGAATGAATTGTAATTTACGTAATTGAATCCTAACCCGGGATAGGATTAGGAGATTTAATTACGTGGGAAGTCCTTTTCATATTTGCCTATTGGTCCCTGTTGTAGCCCTATAAATACCCTCTCAGTTGGTTGCTAGGGTTAAAACGTTTTTAAGGAAAAAAAAAACAAGAAACCCTAGGTTGGCCGAGAGATCCCACCATCTTGTGAGAGAAGGAAGGTATTTTCGAGAATACGGCGGAAGGCTAAAAGGTTGAGGTCGAGCAATCGAATCAAAGTATTCCAAGGTTCAAATCTGAAAGTATGATCTTATACTCATAGATTAGAACGGTAAATTTTTTTGTATTACTCATATACGCTATAGCCATGATCTTGGGGGTATTCCGCGCTCCCCATCAGGAAGGTGTGTCGAAATTACGTGCAAAGAAACAAAAGGGGATCAGGAAGTCACATGGATAAAGCATTGCTCAGGGGAATGGAAAATTTCGTATATTCACTGTTGCATATAGGACTCATCCTGAAGACCTACGGATTCATGAAGTCTTGGATAATTTGGCTCTGCACTTAAAGAAGCAGGTCATTTGACAGATTTTGAATATTTATTGACATATGAACTGGAACAGAAATGGAATCAGGTCATTTGTTTTGCTGGAAAGAAGCAGTTTCTTTCTATTTTGGTCCAAAGTGCTCACAAATGTTGGGAGATCTAAGCTTGATAACTTGCGTTCAGATTTGGTTTGCCCAGCAGCACCCTCTGTGGAGAAAGATATGCTATAAGTGCCGTCTCTTATATGTGAAGATATGATTTATGCTTGGAACTGCTAAAGGAAACCACCAGGTAAATTCCAGGAAATACAGATACCACATCCACATCTTGCTAAGAATATGGTCACTATATAAATATTAAATGACACATTCAATTATATGCACAGTCATGACATATAGATTTCAAAAAATGAGTGTATTTGGGATATGGACTGTTCCTACTTCTGGAGTTTCGCCCATAATGGAACCTCGCAGATCCTCCAGCATCAAAATGTTTTTAGTGAAGTGGGTGATGCCCTAGTCTTCTCACCCTTCCACTACTTAGAGGGGGTTCTGGGATTAAATCTTAAGCGGTGCATCTCCAAATACTTAATCTAGGTAATTTACTTTGACCAGATCTTTCCTCTCTTTTTCTATCTATGAAAAGAAAAAAAAAAGGAGAAAAAAGAAAAACTTGAGTGTCATATACTCCACCACATTTAGTACACTTGTCATTCTTCATGCATCATGTATATATCCAAAAAATAGTGATCAAATGCTCTAATAAAGAAGAAAAAACTACTTCCATAAGCGGATTTTTATTTTTTTTTCTTAAAAATAATACTACTTCTAGGTATACTCTTGATGCGATTGCTTCATAGCCTTATAAGCAAAACGCTTCCTAGCAATGACACCTAGTTGAAGCCACTGCTTCCTTTAAGATTGGCTCATCTAATTTGAATCAATTTTGTTGCTGCTGAATTCCATTCTTCGGCTTAGGGACGGTGCATGTCAGGATCCGGGTAGCACTCTCCCATCCGGATGGACTTGCAAGGTGATCTTTACGCAGGAAGCATAGGGGGTGATCCCTGCGAAAGACCCTCCGACGCTCAAGTCAGTGAAAACTCTTGGCAAACATATGAGAGAAAAAGGCTCCGGCAGAAGGATCTCTCTCTGAGAGGGTTTCTCAGGAGTAATGACCTTTGCTAGAATTACGAGAATATGAGAGCCCTTTTTTTTCTTACCTGAAGGGTCTAGGGATATGGTATTTATGCGCCGCTAGGATGGTGAGTAGTTACCTGACTTTTTAGGCACGTTTTAGAAAGTTGGCATCCGATAATGCTGGAATTCCGTTGGTTACGGGGATCGATAGTTGATGAAGTTGATGGACGCTTTATCAGAAATTTAAAATCCCATTGATCATGGACAGAGTGTTGTATTTGGCTCTCGTTTCTGTTTTGGAAAGCTCACTCTGCAATCCTTGCGATCGAAGTGGTTCATCCTCCAAGATATCCGATGTGGTTTGAAGCAGCAATGGCACTTATATTGAGGAGATGAGGGTCAATCCTGCCGAGGTATGGAGGTGGTTTGGCCTTGCTAAGGTACTGAGATACCTCGGCCCTACCGAGGTATGGGATAACTTGGCCCTGCCGAGATTCAAAGATTGCTGATGCCAGATCATCTCTCTTGAATGCTCGTGAGGTAATGGTGGTTTTCTTCTCCTTTGGTGGATAATTATCGATCCCAAGGTGCCATCACTTGGAAGAGAATAAGCGGTAAGGCCAGGTCTCGTCAAACATGTACCGATGCCAGAGACTGAGGTCGAATCTGGGGTCGGTGCTGAGTCCAACTCTGGAGTCGATGCCGACTCTAGAAGCCGAGATCGACTTTGGTGTCGGTGCTGAGTCCGACTCTGGCATAGTGCCGAGACCGACGCTGGTTGTCTATTGGACTATAGCTTGTCAGTCAATTTGAACGTGGCATGATGAGTCACATTGAAGATAACTCGGTCCTTATTGTCATGCACGCTTATTGATGCGGTGATGATTTTTTTTGCATCACATGCCCCCACTCCTTAGTCCGAAGCGTAGGTTCGGTATAGGGAGTAAAGTCCCCATATGGCTTTGTTGTCTACTTACAATAGCAATTGAGATTGCTATCCCTAGAGGCTTGGAGAATTTTTTTACTTGGCCTATCTAAGGTATGGAGAAAATATTTTACTTGGTCTTGCCAAGGTTCGGAGAAAACTTGGTCGTGCTGAGGTACAAAGAAAGTTTTACTTGGCCCAACCAAGGTACGGAAAAGGCTCTACCGTGCCGAGGTTTGGAGGACTCCGATCGGCCTTGCCGAGGTCTGGAGGATTTTACTTGGCTCTGCTAAGGTTCAGAGAAAACTCAGTCGTGCCAAGGTATGAAAAAAATTTTACTTATCCCAGCCAAGGTACGGAGCAAGCTCGATCGTGCCGAGGTTCGAAGGACTCCGGTCGGCCTTACCGAGGCCTGAAGGATCTTTTACTTGGCCCTACCAAGGTTCGGAGAAAAGATTTTACTTAGCCCTGCCAAGGTTGAAGAAAACTTGGCTGTGCTGAGGTATGAAGAAAATTTTACTTGGTTCAGCCAAGGTACGAAGAGGAGGACTCCAGTCGACCTTGTCGAGGCCCGGAGGATCTTTTACTTAGCCTTGCCAAGGTACAGAGAAAAGATTTTACTTGGCCCTGCCAAGGTTCGGAGAAAACTCAGCCATGCCGAGGTACAGAAAAAATTTTACTTGGCCCAGCCAAGGTACGGAGAAGGCTTGATCGTGCCGAGGACTCCAGTCAGCCTTGCCGAGGCTCAAAGGATCTTTTACTTAGCCCTGCCAGGATTCGAGATAGCTGGGTCATGCTAAGGTACGGAGAAAGTTTTACTTGGCTCAGCCAAGGTACGGAGAAGGCTCGGCCATGCTGACGTTTAGAGGACTCCGATCGGCCTTGTCGAGGCCCGAAGGATCTTTTATTTTTCCCCGCCAAGGTTCGAAGAAAGCTTGGCCGTGCCGAGGCACAGAGAAAGTTTTACTTGGCTCAGCCAAGGTACGGAGAAGGCTCGGCCATGCCAAGGTTCGGAGGACTCCGGTCGGCCTTGCTGAGGCTCGGAGGATCTTTAACTTGGTCCCGCCAAGGTACAGAGCAAAGATTTTACTTGGCCCTGCTAAGGTAGAGCAAAGATTTTACTTAGCCCTACCAAGGTTCGGAGAAAACTCGGCCGTGTTGAGGTACGAAGAAAATTTTACTTGGCCCAGCCAAGGTACGGAGAAGGCTTGGCCGTGCTGAGGTTCAGAGGACTCCTGTCGGCCTTGCTGAGGCCCGAATGATCTTTTACTTGGCTCTGTCAAGGTTTGGAGAAAGCTCAGCCATGCTGAGGTACGGAGAAAGTTTTACTTAGCCCAGCCAAGGTATGGAGAAGGCTCGGTCTTGTCGAGGTTTGGAGGACTCTGGTCGGCCTTGCCGCGGCCGAAGGATCTTTTACTCGGCCCTACCAATGTACAAAGAAAAGATTTTACTTGGCCTTGCCAAGGTACGAAGAAAAGATTTTACTTGGTCCTGCCAAGGTTTGGAGAAAACTCGATCGTGCCGAGGTACGGAGAAAATTTTACTTGGCCCAGCCAAGGTACGGAGAAGGCTCGATCGTGCCGAGGTTCGGAGGACTCTGGTCGACCTTGCCGAGTCCTAGAGGATTT
The DNA here is from genome assembly GCA_900491605.1 of Calamus simplicifolius. Classification (NCBI taxonomy): domain Eukaryota; kingdom Viridiplantae; phylum Streptophyta; class Magnoliopsida; order Arecales; family Arecaceae; genus Calamus; species Calamus simplicifolius. The sequence goes on along the minus strand of UESW01003142.1, from coordinate 109,088 downwards.
TTTATTTGGCCCTGCTAAGGTTGGAGAAAAGATTTTACTTGGCCCTGCCAAGGTTTGGAGAAAACTTGGCCATGCTGAGGTACGAAGAAATTTTTACTTAGTCCAGTCAAGGTACAGAGAAGGATCAGCTGTGCCGAGGTTTGGAGGACTCCGGTCGGCCTTGCAGAGACCCGAAGGATCTTTTACTTGGCCCTGCCAAGGTACGGAGAAAAGATTTTACTTGGCCCTGCCAAGGTTCGGTGAAAACTCGGCCGTGCCAAGGTACGAAGAAAATTTTACTTGGCCCAGCCAAGGTACGAAGAAGGCTCGGCCGTGCCGAGGTTTGGAGGACTCCGGTCAGCCTTGCCGAGGCCCAGAGGATCTTTTACATGGCCCTGCCAAGGTTCGGAGAAAAGATTTTACTTGGCCCTGCCAAGATTCGGAGAAAACTCTGTCGTGCCAAGGTACGAAAAAAATTTTACTTGGCCCAGCCAAGGTACGGAGAAGGCTCAGCCATGTTGAGGTTCGAAGGGCTCCGGTCGGCTTTGCCGAGGCCCGGAGGATCTTTTACTTGAACTTGCCAAGGTACGGAGAAAAGATTTTACTTGGTACTACCAAGGTTCAGAGAAAACTCAGCCGTTTTGAGATACGGAGAAAGTTTTACTTGGTCCAGTCAAGGTACATAGAAGGCTTGGCCATGCCGAGGTTCGAGGACTCCGATCGATCTTGCCGAGGCCCGAAGGATGGACCGTAGGTCTAGACATGGGCACTGGGCCGTGCCTGGCACGGCACAACACGGCACGGCCCAGGCCCATCGGGCCGGCCAAAAAAATGAGCCATGCAGGGCACGGCCCGTTAAAAAAATTTCCCACCCGACAACCCGCGGCCCATTTTAGGCTGGGCCATGCCGGGCATGGTCCGTCATGGGCCATGGCTCAACTTGGGTCGTGCCTGGCATGGCCCACCATGGGCCCTTATGGTCAGGGCCCTAATATTAAAAATTATTTTTTAACTTAAATTTGCTTTTTAATATCAGTCCCTTGTGGGCCATGCCAGCCCAGGCCCGTGATGGGCCGTGTCGAGCTTGGTCCGTAGGCCGGACTTTCCGAGCCCGGCACGGCCCCTATTGCTGGGCCGTGCTAGGCATGACCCGGTACTGTAGCTACCGGACCATGCCAGGCATGGCTCGGCTCGTGCCGGCCTAGGTCGGCCATGGGCGGCCCAGTCCTATGCCCATGTCTACGTGGGTCAATGATCCGACAAGATCTACCTTTCATCCACAACTCAAAGAAGATTATTATTCAATAAGAAATATTTGAATTGAATAGTGGAGTTTTATTACAATGAACAAAATGGCTCAGTTTAGGTATACTTCAATGGTAATATACTTGGGGTTTATCCGAATTCCATGTCCTGGGGATATTGTGTCCCTTGAAAGTCTTTATTGCTCGAAGGTGATCCGAGTTCATGTCCTGGGGGTACTGTATCCCTTGGAGGTCTTCATTGCTCGGAGGTAATCCGAGTTTCATGTCCTAGGGGTACTGTATTCCTTGAAGATCTTCATTTGAAAAGGCGAGCCCCTTGTACGGGCCCTTTTAGGCCAGTTCTCCTTTCATTTGGTCATCCCTAAAAGGAGTCGACCGTAGTAATTATATTAACATTACCAGTCACCGGTGGGTTCGATGGGGGTAGTTATCGAAGCTCTAGTGGACGTTCTACTCTATGGGCTGCTTTGGGGGTGTATTGATTGAACCTTCGTGCCGGGCTTCTGGCGCGCTTTCTTGGCGGTGGGGCCCCATGGAGATGAGGTAGGCTCGCAGGGCTAGTCGGTCGGTTCTTTTTCGGGTCTTTTTTTTCTTTCTTGGATTGTTATGCTCGGGTTGACCATCTTGATTCTTCGATCCTGGCTTACTTGTCTGCCAGGGCCATCATGTCAGAGAGGTTCTTCGGATAGTTGACTTTCATGGCTAAGTAGAAGTCCCCCTCCTTGACACTTCGCAGTTAGAGTGGACATGGCCACCTCATGGTTGAGGTTGTCAACTTCTAGCATGGCCGTGTTAAAATGGCCAAGAAAACTTCTTAAGGACTCCCCCTCTTGCTGCTTGACTTCGGAGAGGGAGTCAGATCTTCTGTGGTGGCAATTGCTGACGAACTGACTGATAAATAGGTGACCCAGTTCATCGAAGGAATCGATGTAATTCGGCCTCAGAGTGTTGAATCACGTTCTTGTGGACCCCCCGAGAGTAGAGGGAAAGGCCCGACATAGGATCACATCCGATGCTCCATGGAACATCATGATGGACCGAAAGCTACTTAAGTGGTTGTCATGGTCGGTGACCCCATGGTATGGCTCGATGGTGGGGAGCTTGATATGGGGGGGATCACCTCCTGCATGATCTTCTCGGTAAAGGGTATACCTTACTCCACCTTGGGTTGAGGATGGGGCGCCTGCTTGATGATGTCTAATTCCTAACGCAACTCTTTGCGCATCTCCTGGAGTTGCCGTTGCACCCCTTTATCCCAAACAGTAGAAGAGACGAGGCAGGGGGATCGCAGTGTTGAGTCGCGGCGAGAGAATACGGGGGATAGGGAATGAGCCCGATGGGATTTAGGCAGGCTCCTATCTCTGTTCTTCTGAGGAGGCGGTTCAACTCCTTCATAGCCAGTCCATCAAGGGAGGCTCATGGCCTCGAATGGATTGGGTGGAAGAGCCGCCTGCGGAACGGGGCGGTTATTCCACCAGGAAGCTATTGAGTGGGCGCAGCTGGGAGAGAAACTCTAGGAAGCCTCTGCACCAGCTGTGACAAGGCTTGAACTTGTTGGACCAGCATGGCAAACTGGTCCTGGGTGACCGAGGCTACTGGTAGAGGAACTTGAGTTGGTGATGGCTACGAGGGCGTCGTGTTGTCTATAGGATCAGGTCTTTGAGAGATGGCCTGATTAGGAGCATCTGTGGTTGCTCTCTTACAGTTGACCATCTAAGAAGATGCCCTTCTTATTTGGAACCTTGTCTCCTTGATTATAAGTTTTAATGGGACTTGAGGCCCTTCTTCTAGCACCAATCTATTGCTGCTGAATTCCATTCTCCGGCTTGGGGACGGTGCATGTCGGAATCTGGGTAGCGCTCTTCCATTCGGATGACCTGCAAGGTAGTCTTTATGCAGGAAGCACAGGGGGTGGTCCCTGCAAAAGACCCTCCGATGCCCAAGTCAGTAGAAACTCTTGGCAAATAAATAAGAGGAGAAGGCTCCGACAAAAGGATCTCTCTCTCTGAGAGGGTTTCTCAGGAGTAATGGCCTTTGCTAGAGTTGCGAGAATATGAGAGCCCTTTTTTATCTTACCTGAAGGGTCTAGGGATGTGGCATTTATGCGCCGCCAGGATGGTGAGTAGTTACTTGACTTCTCGGGTGTGTTTTAGAGAGTTAGCATCCGATAAGACCAAAATCTCATCGGTTACGGGGATTGGCAGTTGATGAAGCTGACGGGCGCTTTATCGAAAATTTGAAATCCTGTTGATTATGGATGGAGTGCTGTATTTGGCTCTCGTTTCTATTTTAGGAAGCTCACTCTGCAATCCTTACGATCGGGATGGTTCATCCTCCAGATATCCAGTGTGGTTTGAAGCAGCAATGGTGCTTACGTTGAGGGAACAGGATCGATCCTGCTGAGGTATGGAGTGGTTCGGCCTTGCCGAGATACTGAGATAGCTCGGCCTTATCGAGGTTCAAAGATAGCTCGGCCTTGCCGAGGTACGGGATAACTCGGCCTTGCCGAGGTTCGGAAATTGCTGATGCCAGATCATCTCTCTTGAATGCCTATGAGGAAAGGGTGGTCTTCTTCTCCTTTTGTGGATACCAAGGTGCCATCACTTGGCAGAGAATAAGCATTGAGGCCAGGTATCGTCAGACATGTACCGACGCTGAAGACCGAGGTCAAATCTGGGGTCGGTGCTGAGTTCGACTCTGGAGTCGATGCCGACTCTAGAAGCTAAGACCAACTCTGGTGTCGATGCCGAGTCCGACTCTGGCATCGGTGCCGAGTCCGACTCTGGCATCGGTGCTGAGCTCGACTCTGGCTGTCTGTTGGACTATAGCTTCGTCAGTTAATTTGAACGTGGCTTGATCAGCCACATCGAGATAACTTGGCCCTTGTTGCCATGCACGCTTATTGATGCGGTAACGATTTTTCCCACATCAAATCTGAAGATGTTTCAAGTTTTCATGTTCAAGCTCAATCTAAATTTTATTAATTGCATCAATATTTATATACTAATAATAGTACATAAAATAAAAGCTATATTTGTATGCATCTTATTGTTCTACTAGAAAGCCTCATATTTTAATTCTGAGAAAAGTGTTTGTTCATTTGGCTCCTCGTGTTTAATATTCATTGTTTTAACTTTAAATCTAGAGGAACTTGCATGTGAGTTAAGTGATATTGTTTGACAGTTATATGTTATATGATAACTTATTAAGGGTAAAAATGTAGTTTTAATGCACGATCTTGTTAAGGTAGTTCTCTACTTAAAATCTGTTGCAAGAAATACTATCATATAATCTTTATATTACTATATTATTCTAGAACAGAAGAAAAGGATATAACAAGGTGGATGGAGAAAGATATGCACATTAACACTGTATTCAACTGAAAAATGCTAGCAGAACTGAATCAATTCTTGATGATTTAACGATTTACAACTTCTTGTAGATAATTGATCAAGAATAGCAGTCGTAAGCAGCATGACTCATGCAGTAAAGAATAGCAGTGGTAAGCAGCATGACTCATACAGTAAACAAGCCTACTGACCACCGATCACACATCATAATTTCATGATTCTTTGATATTTTAAAGGCTTATTAAAATGGAGGGTGATTTGCACGCAGTCTTTTTTGCACACTCACTTTACTACGTGGTCAATGACTCAATTAATATACGGTTAAAAAGAATATATGACGTAGCTTTGAGTATTATCTCCTGGAAAGGTTTTATTTAGTTGCTTCATGCAGTGCTCGAGTTTTGGCATATTTTTACTTCTTTTTTTTAACCTTATATGTGCACGCATTTTTGTATTGGGTGTGGGGAAGACATCGGTGGTGTCTGGCTTGCTATTGAAGTATCAAGCCATATCTCTATCATTACTAGTAAAAAGACAGATCTGCAATCTGCTCTTTGTTGGTTGGGTATGGCAGATGGTGGCTACCTAATCTAGCTGGAGCTATACTCTATGTCCTTAAGACAATTTCATCCCGCAATGGTGCTTATGTCAGTATGACGATTGTTTCCAGGAAACAACAGTCTCTTTTGATGAAAGCAGCACTATAATTCACCAAAAAATTTGAACCAAGAATGCTACTCTCTTTTTAATGCACTATTGCTATACTACCCTTAGGAAAGTATGCAAATGCTTAAGAGAGGAGAAGGCTTGAATTGATGTTTAGCCGATCAGATAAGCCTATCTCGTCCCGATATGCCTTCTCACCATCGTGATCTGATGATCACGTTATCAGACGTCTTTGATATGCTTTTCACGATCGGACCGTTGACTTATCTCCAACCGTACGATCGGACGGGTGCCTTATCACCAACCGACGATCGGACGGGTGCCTTATCACCAACCGTCCTGATTGGTCAACCGATGGGTGTGGGCCGTTGGATCGCGATCGCGATCATAATTTGATCACCGCATCTCGACCCTTCATCCGATCAATCAACGATCGGTTCGATCCTGATCCGATGATCAACGGTCAATTGATCTCAACCCTTTATCTTGATCGATCAGTCTCCATCGTCGGATCCTCATGATCTAGAAAAAATTTAAAGCCCTCAAGCTCCTCGCGACGATGCGCACGTGCGAAGTACAAAGTGCCCTTCGCACACACGCGTGCGCATCACCCTCAAGCTCTCCACTTATGGTGAGCCTAAGGAACTTAAGCTTCAAGGAAGTGGTTTCCATATAAGTGAACCTTCTTTCTTGATTTTTCGATGTGGGACTAAATGTCCCTACAATTTTTCATTCACACCCTAAAGGGAGGTGATGGGCTTTCAAGGCCCATTAGGGTATTTAGGCCTATTAGCCTATTTAGGCCTTATTAGCCTATTTACCCAACACTCTTAGGAGTGATTAAGATGCTTGTTTGTTTTGTTAACTGCAATGCATTGATCGCAAAATCAGCCCACATAGTTTATAGTTATTTTCTGGTAGTACTGATAGTTGGACAGCAAATAATGTACTGAACCAACCAACCTGCTATTGAGTTGAAAAATTCATGTGCCGATAATCTTAAATATGTAAATCAGTAGAGTTATATAGAGACCGTTCTCAGATGCCTGTTTGTGACCAAATATGAGAAGGAATTTGTCAGAACAGTAATTGAGCTCATGTGAGAATGAGGAGTGAAAAAAAGCCAGGTTTTATGAACTATCAAGAAGCAATTATCAAATTGCAAACCACAAATTTCCATTTGAGTCTGGCTTCCAACTGTTAACCCATTTTTGCAGAAACAGATTTCCTCAAGCCACTTAAAAATTTAATGGTACACTGCTGTGATTATGTAATATTATCAGGATTATGTATTCTCTTGAACAGAATCGGAGGTTGTCTTTATTAATCATCAGAATGGGCCACGTCATTCTTTGGTCTGATATTACCCCTTCCCAGGGAGAAACATGATGAACGAAAATCTTCCACTCATGTGGAAGATTGTCATGGAGAACCTGATCCAGGTACAGGTTCTGATTCCTTTAATATTCCATTTGAAAGTTTTTTCTGATTGATTTCTTATGCTTCTTCATCAAATAAAGAACTATTTCCTCCACCACTCCCTTATTTGACTTGGGGCTTGACCATGAGTTCGTGAACTCACTCATTCAGAAAATCTTCTTGAGGACCTGACGTAGATGGCCCATAGACATTAATCACCACCTTGCAAAGCCCACCTTATGTTGGGGTTTAGTACCTAATGAATAGCAGTGGATTCTCGCTGGAGAAAAAACCTTGGCTTTCACCTTTATTGTCAATGATCAGATTCGCGGTAAAGCGTTTACTCTTAAACCCCTTATCTTGGATTCAAAACACAACAACTGCTTGTCTGGAATTAATTCCTTCATCGAAATTAATTCCTAAAGAAACAAAACGGCTGCTTCTTTAATGCTCTTCACGTCCTCCCATGTAACAGCTGGCCTCCTCTTCTTTTTTGCCTTGGAATCCCAAGAGAATATCCAAAGCCTCCACGCTGTGCGTTGACCGCTCCTTGAGAAACCACCCGTGAGATATTTCTTCCTAGCCTCCCAGCCGATCCTCACCTCCACGCAATGTTTTGAAAACCGGACCGGTCCAACCAGAAACCGGTCAGTCCGATCCGATTATTAAAGTTGACTTTTATATGACCCGATAAAAATCAAAAAAACTCATTGAACCGACCGGATTTCAATCGTTCAACCCGTTTTTAGATTTTTTAATTTTTTATTTAAATTATATATAGTTTTTATTATTTTATATTATTAAATTAAAATTTAATTATAATATTATCTGGTCCGACCAAATCGGTTCATCCAGTTGAACCGATTGACCCGCGACCCAAATGTTAAGCCGGTTCGATGTCCGGTCCGATTTTCAGAACATTGCCTCCACAGCTTCGTTCCACCAGCAACCACAAACAAGGAAGTGCTCCATGCAAGCCTGGATCCCCATGTCATCCGTGAGAGAACGTCTTCCTTCTACAGGGCTATCGCTGGCCAAGCGCTGGATCCGGACGTGGACGTGAAGAGAAGATAAAAGAGAGAGATAGGGAGGAGAAGATAGGGCTGCCACCCTGCGATGAGAAAGGATTTTTGAGAGAAAAGAATCTATTCTCTATTCCTTCAAACCCTAGAACTAGAGTTTAAATACATTCACGAAGTGGGCCAGGCCCAGACTCAACAAAAACTCCCATGGACTAACCCAATGAGATTAAACTAATCCCCAAGTCCGTGTACACCCATGACTTGATTTAATCTCAACCCTTGGACTCAAACCTAGCCCAATACAAGTTAGCCCCCCTGAGCCTTGATAGCACCACACCAGGCCCAACAGTCTCCACCTTGGTGCTTTCAAGGCCTCAGTACGTCTGCCGTATCCATCAGCTATAATCCCTACGAAAGCTATCCCGTGAAAGAACCTTGGTCAGTGCATTTCTGGATTCTTCTTGGTATGTACCTTTACCAGCTCCACTCCATCTTCTTCCACCTGCTCTCTATAGTCGAAGCCTTCCTTCCGAAAGTATCCTCTGGCCACTAGTCCTGCCTTTTACCTGATACCTCCTTGCTCTGAAGGCCCTTTCTTGCACTGATAAACCCATTTGCAATCAATGGATTTCTTTCCTTGTAGCTGGACCACCTGCCACGTGCCAGTCCTATAAAGAGACTGCATTTCTCTACCATAGCCTGCATCTCCTGCCATAGCCTGGACCCACCTATCTCGGTCCTCGCTGTCCTGGCTCTCCACAGCCTTCTCATAGGTGTAAGGGTCTCCATTCGCTGTCACCAGGGCATATGACACCGAATCCTCGAAGCCGTATCGAACTGGTGGTCGCACATTTCTCCTGGGCCTATGCAGTGCGATCCTAGTATCAGTCCCCTGCCTAGCTGCATCCTCCTGAGTCGTCTGCTCAGCTGCATCTGCTGAACTTCCTGGCTTCTGACCCCTCTGCTAGTCCTCTCCACCTGAATCTCAAATCCTCCTTGTCCACTAGAAAATGGCACGACTGTGTAGGAGGTCATCTGACTAGTGTTACCGTGTTCCACCTCCTGTAGTTCCTGCTGTGCATCTGTACCATCTCTGCTCTGAAGGATCGAGCTCTCATCGAAGGTCACATCCTTGCTGATGATAACCTTCTTCTCCAAGGGATCCCACAACCGATACCCCTTGATTCTATACGGGTAGCCCAGGAACACCATCTTCTTAGACCTGACATCCAACTTACTCCGCTCTCCAGCACCAACATACACATATGTCGTGCATCCAAACACCCTCAGATGGCTCAAGCTTATCTTTCCTCCAGACCATATCTCCTCTGGAATGCCTCCATCCAACCTGGTGTGCAGTGACCGATTGACCAAGTAGCTAACTGCACCTACTGCGTCAACCCAGAACATCTTTGGAAGCCCTGCCTGCAGCCTCAAGCACCTTGCTTTTTTCAACAGTGTTCTGTTCATTCTCTCAGCCATCCCTTCCTGTTGAGAAGTTCCCATGACTGAGAAGTGACTTTTGATGCCCCACTCCTCATAAAATCTCTGGAACTCCCTGCTGGTATATTCCCCGCCACTGTTTGACCTCAGATACTTCACACTCCTTCCCTGCTCCCTCTCCACCTCAGCCTTCCAGATTCTGAACTTGGTGAAGACCTCTGATTTCTCCTTCATGAAGTAGATCCACTGCTTTCATGAGAAATCATCTATCAAGGTAAATAATTATTTGGCCCATTCCTTGCAGAAACCGGGGCTGGTCCCCAAACATCTATGTGCACTAACTCCAGGGGTTCTGCACTCCTAGCTGTGCTGACCAAGAACTGCACACTCCTCTGCTTCCCCATCTGACATGGCTCACAGATCTCCATGACTCCACCACTCAGGTCCGGAAGTAGTCCTCTCTTGCTTAGTTATTTCACCCCCTGTCTTCCATGTGGCCTAGGCGGTAATGCCACATTTTGTACACATCCCGAGGATCCTGTTCCACAGCTGCTGCCTCAGATTTTCCTATCACCACAGAGCCCTCCAACCTATATAAGTTGTTCTCCAGCCTTCTCCCTCTCATCACCATCATAGCTCCATTGGAGATGTTCAGGACTCCACTCCTGACATGACTGCTGAAGCTATATCCAGTCTGCTCCAGGTACCCCAGTGACACCGGATTTTTCTTAAGTTCTGGGACATGCTTCATGCTAGTAAGAGTGAGCACCATGCCATCAAACATCCTCACCCTCATTGTGCCAATCCCTGTTACCTTGCAAGGGTGATCATCCCCAAGAGTCACACACCCCTCATCAACCTCTGTGTAAGTACTGAACCACGACCGGTTGGGTGTGTAATGATGAGAACAAGCAGAATCCAAGGTCCACATCTCTATACTATGACTGTGACCATCTGATACCACCAAGGATCATCCTCACCTCCTGGCCTGCAACTGTACTCACAACTCAGATCCTCCTTTTCTCCCTTTGTTAACTTAGGATAGTCCCTTTTAAAATGTCCTATCTCACCACACTTGTAGCACTTAGCCTTCTTGGACTATAACCATCCCCTAGGCCTGCTCCTGTCCCTGCCTCAACCTAACCTTTCCCCAACTGATAGACCCTCCTGGGGAACAGCTTCCTTGGTTATCCTCTCCCTCTGCTCATTCATCCGAAGCACCGAGACAATATCTTCATAAGATAATGTCTCCTTTCCGTAGAGCAGCATCGTGACCAATGAGTCATGTGATATGGGAAGCAAACACAATAACAAAAGTGTCTTATCTTCTCCTCCATCTTGACCCGATATTCAACAATTCATTGCTCACCTAGTCGAACACCTAGATGTGACCCAGCACATCTCCACTTTTGACATCCAAAGGCTGTAGAGGCGCTTCTTCAACATCAACTTGTTGCACATATTCTTTCTCATATAGAGGGCTTGCAACTTCGACCAAAGTCCCTTCAGGGTCTTCTCCTCCAACACTGAATAAAGGACTAAATCCGCCAGACATCCCATGATATTGAACATGCATTTTTCTCCAACGACATCCACTGCTTATCTGTTATCCCATCTGGCCTTTTCTTCAAAGCTAGATCTAAATCATGTTGCACAAGAAGATCCTCTACCCGGACTTTCACATGGAGAAACTTTCCTTTCCATCAAAGTTTTTAAAATCTATTTTTATGCTACTACCCATAGCGAGATCTGAACCAAAATAAAAATAGCACAAAAATAAATTTTAGAAAATTAAAAAGTATCTTGATGGACCTTGTTGAAATTGTTTCAACCCTTGAAGATCTCCAAACAACTTATTCTTGTTTCTGAAGCAGGCTTTAAGACCTCCAAACAACTTAAATTTTAGAAAATTAAGGAGTACCTTGATGGACCTTGTTGAAATTGTTTCAACCCTTGAAGATCTCCAAACAACTTATTCTTGTTTCTGACTGAACCAGGCTTTAAGATCTCCAAACAACTTATTGTTGTTTTTGAACCAACCAGGCTCGTTCCTGAACCAGGCTATAAGATCTCCAAACAACTTCTTATTTTTGAACCAGCTCTGATACTTGTTGGGGTTTAGTCCCTGATGAACAGTAGTGGGATTCCTCGTTGGAGAAGAAACTTAGGCTTTCACCCTTTATTGTCAATGATATAGCGGTTAAGTTTACTCTTAAACCCCTTGATCTTGGATTCAAAACACAATCTGAATTAATTCTTCCGAAATTAATTTCCAAAGAAACAAAACGGCTGCTTCTTTAATGCTCTTCATGTCCTCCCATGTAACTGCTGGCCTCCTCTTCTTTCTTGCCTTGGAATCCCATGAGAATATCCAAAGCCTCCTCCACGCATGTGTTGCGCTCCTTAGGCTTTGTTTGGATCTTTAGAGGGGAAAGAAGGAGAGAGTAAAAAGAAGCTTTGTTTGGATCTTTAGAGGGGAAGGAAGGAGAGAGTAAAAAGAAGGAAAAGGATGGAAGGGAAAGGAAGGGGAAGGAATGGTTGCTCTTCTTCTCTTTGGAAAGAATAGGGTAATATCAATTATCTTGTTTGGATAGAGTTATGTGAATAGAAAATAAAGGGGTAGTGAAAGAATGAAGAATATAAAATAAAGGGGTGTTTTGGTCTTTCCAGAAAGTATGACTTAAACTTTTCCTTTCCTCGAGCTTACCCCTGATTTGGGGGTTAACAAATTTACGCTCATTGGTAGGAAATGGAGGGGAACCGGTTACTCCCATTCTCTTCCCCCTCTTTCTTTCACCCTCCTTCCAAACAAAATAACTTGTGACCTTTTACCTTCTTTCCCTTCCCCTCCCCTCCATTCCCTCCCATCCAAACAGACCCTTAAGAAACTACCCGTGAGAGATTTCTTCCCAGCCTCCCAGCTGATCCTCACCTCCATGGCTTCGTTCCACCAGCAACCACAAACAAGGAAGTGCTCCCTGAATGCAAGCCTGGATCCCCACGTCGTATGTGAGAGAACGTCTTCCTTCTACAGGGCTATCGCTGGCCAAGCGCTGGATCCGAACGTGGACGTGAAGAGAAGATAAAAGAGAGAGATAGGGAGGAGAAGATAGGCTGCCACCCTGCGATGAGAAAGGATTTTTAGGAGAAAAGAATATGTTCTCTATTTCTTCAAACCCTAGAACTAGAGTTTAAATACATCCACGAAGTGGGCCAGGCTCAGACTCAACGGACTAACCCAATGAGATTAAACTAATCCCCAAGTCCGTGTACACCCGTGACTTGATTTAATCTCAACACTCCTCAAACCCAGTCCAATACAAGTTAACCCCCTGAGCCTTGATAGCACCACACCATGCCCAACACCTTATATGTCAGTTACTCTTGAGGAAAATAAACATTTCATTTGTTTCATTTTTACTTTTGTCCTCTACTTCCTTTTGTATAGAGCATAGTTAGGCCATGTGTAGACTTTAGACTTACAATATATAGTTGTTGTTGGAAAAGTTTAAAATAAAATAAAAAAGGGACCCATGCGAGCATTAAATGCTCGCGCAATGCTCGCTTGGGTGCGTGCGTTCATTGAATGCTCGTGTAGCAAGCATTTCGCGAACGCTCGCTAGCGAGGGTTCTGCGAACGCTCGAGCTTTCCGCAAACTTTGCATGACCAATCACCAGTCACAGGGCTAAACGGCTAAAAGATATATATATATATATATATATATATATATATATATATATATATATATGGATAGGCTAAAAAAAAAATCTTATGAGTAGCCCTACAAGTATTTTTATCTTATTTTATTTCCAGTGTTTATTAGGATTGAATTTTTTTTGGGCATTTGAAGGGTTCATTGGATTGCACCTCCACATGATCGTGCTCGTGTTGGAAGGTTCGGATCAAGCCGGATCGTTATACCTTAGGGACAGATCGCCAACAACCTGCACTAAGGGGCGAAGACTGATCCATATGGCAGTGTTTAACACACTTCGGTACAGGCTTGATTCTCAACTTCTTTTAATTATAATTTATTTGTGCATTTAAATTTTAGAATTAAATTTCTAGCAATTTCTGTGAAGTATTTTTTTTTTCGTAAAGATAAAAATATTTTTCTAAGAGCTAAGGATCAGTTTTATTTTTCAACAACTTATTTTGAGCTATGTGAATATCAGGAAAGAGGGTGTGACTTTCCTACTTTTTTTGTTCCACCTTTAATTTTATGGTTCTATCTGTACCTTTGATCTTACCGTTCAGATGACTCGATGCTTTCATTTTTCTCAGGTATGGACTTACCATGATTCATGAATGAGTTTTTTACTTTGTATTTTAAATGCTTTTAATCATATTTCCTATGTGGTATATATGATCGTGCGACCATGGATTTTTACTGTGCACATGCTATTCTATATGTTTTTGGATGTTAGTAGCATGGATCTGGTTTACTGCACATGCCCGACCAAACCTTTTAGGCTAGTTTTCTTCTCACTAGAAATTGTGAGACTCATTAGAAACCATACTATTGTCCTCTTTTCTTTCATATTAGTTGATTAATACTGCCTAACGTGGAAAGTTAGCATACTTGAATACGCATTTTTCATGCTTGTATATATAAGTGAACATATGAGGAACAGTAGACAAAGTCGATACTTTTATGCATGAATCTAAAAGGTAATCATGACAGTACACTATGTATAACAATATGCATGATGTGGCACTAGCATGGGACCAGTTGCTTGTTAGTACTTGCCATGCTTCTATGCCAATGCATGCTAAGTGTGCACTGGCAGGGAATGGCACAACATGATGCTTAATTATCGTGCTATTATGAGGCAGGCATATCACTGGCATGCAATACTAAAATCCTTGCTTTTATGCAGCAATGAAGACGTGCAATTGACACAACAAATGGCAAATTTACACACTTGCCTTCATACATGCATTATAAATCTTAGAACAATACTATGTGGTGGTCATAAAGCATGTCACATTGTACTTGGAAAGTATAGTGTTATTGTTAAATTCAACTGTCTATATGTTAGACTGTAATAGTATTATTAAAAAAAAATTTAAAAAAAAACATGATTTCACCATAAAGAATGTATGATGCTATGATTTGCTATTATTGCCTATTTATTTCCCATTGAATTGGAGATTGACAACAGTCATAACATGGACATATACATAGGTGTCCATTTCATGGATGCCATTCACCTGTACTGCACATGACAAACATTATAATGACCATTATCGTTGACATATTTTTGTTGTTATAAAAGTAAATGATATACACACAGAAACCCTGAAAAGTACATTCTGCATGTATGATGCATAATTTATGATTAACAAATTACCAAGTTTTAATGGCTAATAATTACATATGACTATACTGACTCTAGACTAGTCAAATAGGCTCTCCAGAATGGTATGAAATGATTGGTCCATCCCTTCTGCATTTGTATTAGCAATAGACTATTTTATTGCCTATGTTTCTTTTGAAAAATTAAATATTAAAACTATTGAGAAAAAATGTAATTAATCTTATTATCACTATATCAATTGAGATTCTGATATCTCACCCATTACATTATCAACTTAAATTATTTGAATATCTTTACTTCAAACCTCTATTGGAAACTATTACTTAGTTCATCTGTATGTTAGTTGCCCACTAACAATCACTATGTGGGCCACTAATAAGAATGTGAAGTTGATATACCTGTTGCATCATGGGAAGATCATTTCTCAGTGACAACAATGGAACTGTATTAGCTAATTGTTCGGACTTGCTGAATTAAAATATTGAGAAACTTGGATGAATTTGAATGTTGTGATCAAGCTTATCATTAATCTTATACATGTAAATGCTCTGTTTTGGATAATCAAGTAGTTATTTATTCTACTTGAAACCATGTTTCCTAATCCAACTTTTCTTATATATGAAATTTGTTGGTAATTATGTATTTTGTCAATTTCTATGTAAGAATATTGGTATTACTTTCCAAATACGAGATTGATCTGTGACTGGATATGGCATATCATTTGCGTTGGAAATTAACTTGATTTTGCATATAGTTATGTTTTATCATGTAACGTAAATTTTGATTTATTTAATATTTGTTGATGCAATTTCAAACCCATGTAGTTGGGACAAGGCATTACTGCATGATCTGAGCCTCATAAATGCATTGTAGAAAAGCTTTTTTTCATATGATGATGCTTTTGAATATTACATCGATGATGATTATTTATCCGCATTTTGTGCAATTATCATTCCTTAAATAATTTTAAGAAGGTATATTCTTTATGGCTATGATGGTCCATTTCAAAAGCAAGCACATTACTATACAAAATATAATTTTATTTATTTCTCTTATTTGAGGTTTAGTCCAAAAAATTATGTTATCTTCTTGGAATTTGTTAAGTCTGAGAAGAATTTGATAGATCAATTAACTAAGAAATTATTTAGGAAGGAGTCCTAGAATCATCGAGGGGGATAAGGCTTGTTGGCCCAGATGGCAACCAAAGAGGGGGGGTGAATTGGGTTCTTTAAAAAATTTTAACCCTTTAAAAAAAATATTGGCTTTGAGATAGATGAAATTAAATACAATGTGAATATGAAGCACAAACAAGGAGATAGAGATAGAGATAATCAAAGCACGACAAACACAAAGGTTTTATAGTGGTTCGGTGTATCCAACACCTACGTCCACTCCCAAGATCCACTTGGGTCCACACTATAATCAACTAGATTACAGCCGAGTTATTTTGCAAGCTCACAACTCAAACTTATTATTTTCCAGGGATCACAATGAACACAGCCGGTTTTTCGGGCTCACCAGCACAAAACCCTAAACTCAAGCTAATCTAGCTTGACCCGAGGTATACAACCTCCACTAGTTCAATCCCCTTGATAGAACTAGCACAAACAAAAAAAATAGTATTTTTCAATAATACAAAGCTCCTCAAATGAGCAAATATTCAAAAATAAATGAATAGGGTTAGAAAAGCCTGTTTGAAGTAGATTGAATTTGAGCTTTTCTTCTTTTCTTCTTTTCTTCTTCTCTTTGGAGATGTTGAATCAGGCCTCAGCTTTGATTCGTTGCAAATGTGCAGATGAGAAGTTGGAAAATCTTCAAAAACAGAGCTTCTTCTCCTTTTTGAGAATCCTCGATTTTTTAAGTTTGAATGCCTTGGATTTCTCTTTGAGCTTTTTGGAGTGGAAGGATTTGAGCGTGGATTCTTTTTTCTTGATTTCTTGCTCAAGACTTCTCAGATTTTTTTAATATATTTTTATTTTTCGTTTTTCCCTTTTTTCTATATTTCAAACGAACGCACTTCCTCCTTTTATAGATTTCGTTTAATATTTTTGGGAAGAAACTAGCCGTTGGAGTGTACCTGGAAACAAAATATATCCGTTAGAAGTTAGGTAAAAAGAAAATATTACCGTTAGAGCTGATCTGGCATTTTAAAATTTCATCCAGACAGGTTGGAGTCGGCTCCAACTTTTCAGGTGTCGGCTCCAAGTCGTTTATCCAAAAATAGAAAGTTCTGAGTTCGTCGAGGAGTCGGCTCCGAAAAAGTTAGGTGTCGGCTCGCCATCGTCAGGTGTCGGCTCCAAAAGAGTGTGTGTCGGCTCCAAGATGCTAAAAAAATAAGCGTTCTGTCCCTGCATCGGAGTCGGCTCCAGACACTGTAAGTGTCGACTCCGAAACTCTGGGTGTCGGCTCCGAAACTCTAGGTGTTGGCTCCAGACCGTATCAAAAATCAGAAGAATATTTGACTGGCCATGGGGTCGGCTCCACGATTCCTAGGTGTCGACTCCAGGTCCTGAAACTTTGAAACTTATGATTTGCAATTGATTCAAAACACGTTTCTTAATACCTTTATATCGATCAAATATTTTAAGCCTTGAAACACTTGTCAAATCTATTAGTAATCAAATAAATATACTCAATTCCTTTATTAATCATCAAAATCAATAATTGGGTCAACAATCTCCCCCTTTTTGATGATTATAAAAACATTGAGTATATGCATAGTATTCTCAACTTAAAATTTTCAAGGAAGTGATCTTCACAAGTAGGCTCCCCTGAATAAGGTAGCTCCCCCTATGAAGTTCAAATTATCAATTGTTCTTCCTTTGCTATACATATTTGATACTTAAGATTCATTTTCACTTTTATATCAATGTTCACTTAAGCTTATTTATGTATTTTCAAACTAATTTGATACTAATTAATCAAATACTAATCAATGCATATATGACATAGCTTTCATTCAAATGCATATACGACATAACTTTCTCCCCCTTTTTTGTAATCAACAAAAAGATAAAGAAAAGTTAAGTCAAAGATAAAATTGATAGATCAAAGATAATTTCATTTCATCAAAAGTCAAGTATTACAAAAAGAAACTATACTTTCATTATATCAAAAACTAAAACTTTCATTACATCAAAATTAAACTTTCATTACAAACATTACATAAAGATCATATATTAGTTCTAATAATCCTAGTTAAATGATCTATAATCTTTTGCATTCCTTCAGTCTGAATCTTGACATAGTCCTTTAGCCTTTCATCAACAAAAGTAGCAAGCAGTCATAATTTATCTTGAAGTTCAGCATTGCACTTTGAATAAACTCAGAATCTCCACAGATATCTTTAAGTTCTTCAAATATATTCTTCAGATCACTACTTAAAGATCCAGCAGAAGAGCTAAGAGTTGATTCTATCTTGCTAATGCGATCATCTAGGGAATAAAGAGTTTCTTTAAGATTCATAAATTTATTATCAAACTCAGTCTTCAGTTCATCCTTCTGAGCAGCAAGTAAGTCTTTGAGTTGCTCCAATTGAAGGTCTGAAAATCCAACTGATGAAGTAGATGGCTGAACAAGAGTTTGAGCAGGTGCAGGGGCCGGAACAGGACTCCTTGGCTGCGAGAGGAAACCCTCACAGATGGACCAGCCTCACAAGGTCCAGAAAGTCTAGGCTCAGGGGCTCTCTCATCCAAGTTACCTTTCCTTTCCCATTGCCCGTTCACCTTTACAAATCCCATCCTATGCAAAGTGGCCAGACTGTAGTAATCGGTGTGCCTGAGATTCTTGGATGGTTCATTCTCTAGAATCACTACTCCTTGGCTCCTGAATACCATAGTCAGAATCATGCCGTAAGGTAAGGACGACCTTCTTTTCCCTCCGGCCTCGGCCATATAGAATATCATCATAGCAGCTAAATTAATAGGTTGACCGGTCAATACACTGTCCATCACAACAATGTCCCGCTCAGAGACATACTCAAAACGACCGGTTTTGGGGAACAAAATCCTGCTGCAAATGTTATGAAGTAATCTTAATTCCAAGGGCAATTGGTTAGCCCTAATCTCTTCAAATTCTGTAACTCTCTCCCTAACATCCTCGACAGAGCTGCTGATCTCTCACTGTGCATATCGGCTGCTAATCCGGTAATGGGGATGCTTAGGAGGTTTCCTAATTTTTGAAAAGTAAGATGAACCCGTTTACCTCTGACAGAGCTCACTAAACCACCATCACCTCTCGATAAATTGAAGTAAAATTCTTTTACTAGTGCTGGGTATGTAGGAACATCAAGAGAACAAACTTTATCCCAGCCTAATTCTTTGAGTTGTCTTCCAATCGAGAAACCTTCGGAATCAAAGAGCTCGAAGTCAACTTTTCTACCCATAGTTATTACCCTCCCTGCTAGGGTATCTACCTGAGGGGAAGAAGAGTTGGGATTGTCCGAAGCGGTGGAGGAATCCTCGCTTGGAGACGGCTCGCGGACGGGTCGCCTCACGGAGCGTTTTTCGGTCACCACAGGCGCTCCAATCACCGAACCTCTCTCTTAGGTGCCATTGGATCCTTAGGAAAGCTTGGGTAGAGAGGAATTAGAGATGGGGAGGCTTTGAGAGAGTTTTGGAAGAGTTTGGTAGAGGATTTGAGAAGATACGAAATGACGAGGTGTCGACTCTGCCCTAATAAATTGATTTGGGACGCCCAGGTGTCGACTCCCGCAAAGTCGGGTGTCGACTCCAAATCGCTAACACAGTCAGCGCTCGAACTGGAGTCGGCTCCACTTATACGGGTGTCGGCTCCAAGGTCAGGGACCGAGAGCGACACAGACAAGGTGTCGACTCCTCATTCTGAGGTGTCGACTCCACTGACAGTTTCAGAGAAAAATAATTGAGATTCAAACATCTGAAACTTGTCAAAATAAATTCGATAAAATCTTGATAAAATTTTGGAGTATGAAGAATCAAGTTACTCAGATGACTAGATAATTTGTCCTTAAAATTATGAAAGGAATATCAAGAAATTAATAGAAATCTAGATAGTCATTCCTTAGTGTTTCAAAATCAATCCAAAGGGTCACATATCCCTAATTCACCTCTAAGATAACAAAATCTCTCTTCACTCAAGGGTTTTGTAAATATATCAGCTAATTGTTCTTCAGTATTAACATATTCAAGACAAATTTCATTATTAGCTACATGTTCTCTTATAAAGTGATATCTAATTTCAATGTGTTTTGTTCTTGAATGTTGAATTGGATTTTTAGTCAAATTTATTGCACTTGTGTTATCACATCTAATTGGAGTTTTATCAAGTGTTATGCCATAATCTTCAAGTTGTCTCTTAATCCAAAGGATTTGAGCACAGCAACTTCCAGCTGCAACATATTCTGCTTCAGCAGTAGATAATGCAACCGAATTTTGCTTTTTGCTAAACCAAGAGATTAAGTTACTTCCTAAGAATTGACATGCTCCACTTGTGCTTTTTCTATCTAATTTACATCCAGCATAGTCAGAGTCAGAATATGCAATCAAGTTTAATGTTGAGTCTCTAGAATACCATAAACCTACATTTTTAGTTCCACTTAAATATCTTAAAATTCTTTTTACAGCAATTAAGTGAGATTCCTTAGGTTCAGATTGAAATCTAGCGCATAGACATACAGCAAACATGATATCTGGTCTACTAGCTGTTAAGTAAAGAAGAGATCCGATCATACCTCTGTAATATTTTTGATCTACTTTCTTACCATCTTCATCTTTGTCCAGTTTGCATGAAGGACTCATAGGAGTTCCAAGTGGTTTGATTGACTCCATTCCAAACTTCTTGAGAAGTTCTTTTGTGTATTTGGCTTGATTGATGAAGATTCCTTCTTTGCTTTGCTTGATTTGAAGTCCTAGGAAGAAGTTGAGTTCTCCCATCATGCTCATTTCAAACTCACCCTGCATTAACTTAGCAAATTCTTGACATAACAAATTGTTAGTAGCACCGAATACAATATCATCAACATATATTTGTACTACTAATAAATCCTTCTTTTCTTTTCAAAAATAGTGTTTTATCAACATTTCCTCTTGTAAAATCATTTTCAATCAGAAATTTACTTAATCTTTCATACCAAGCTCTAGGTGCTTGTTTTAAACCATATAGTGCTTTGTGCAATTTAAAAACATGATTTGGAAATTCATGATCTTCAAAACCAGGAGGTTGTTCAACAAAAACTTTCTCATTTATAAATCCATTTAAAAATGCACTTTTAACATCCATTTGAAATAAATTGATATGCAAATGACATGCAAATGCAAGTAGTAATCTAATTGCTTCTAGTCTAGCTACAGGTGCAAAAGTTTCATCAAAATCAATTCCTTCTTCTTGATTATATCCTTTTGCAACTAATCTAGCTTTGTTTCTAATTACTATGCCATTTTCATCTAATTTATTTCTAAATACCCATTTTGATCCTATAACAGAATGATCTTTAGGTCTATCTACAAGAGTCCAAACATTATTTCTAGTAAATTGATTTAATTCTTCTTGCATAGCTAACATCCAATTATTATCTTTTTCTGCTTCTTCAATAGTTTTAGGTTCAATTTGAGATACAAATGCAAGATGATTATTGATGTTTCTCATTGATGATCTAGTTCTTACTCCTTGAGATGGATCACCTATAATTAATTCTTTTGGATGACATAGGCATATCTCCAATCTCTAGGAAGATCCATATCATTATGATTTGCATCAACAACATCAACACTAGGAGAATCATTATCTTTAGCTTCTTGTTCATGATCTGAAGATACATCTATATTCAATTTTTCAATGTCTCTTTCTAAAATGTTTGTATCTTCCTCATCATCAATCTTTCTGGAACTCGATGCTAAAGATTCATCAAAATTATATGAATAGATTCTTCTACAATTAAGTTTCTCTTGTTAAATACTCTATAGGCTTTACTAGATGTTGAATATCCTAAGAAAATGCCTTCATCAGATTTTGCATCAAATTTTCCTAGATTATCTTTACCATTATTATGAATGAAACATTTACAACCAAATGCATGAAAGTAACTTATGTTTGGTTTTCTATTATTCCATAGTTCATAAGGAGTTTTCTTAATGATTGGCCTAATTAAAGCTCTATTAAGAATGTAACATGCCGTGTTTATAGCTTCGCCCAAAAGTATTTTGGTAAGTTGCTTTCACATAGCATGGTACGGGCCATGTCTTCTAAAGTTCTATTTTTTCTTTCAACTACTCCATTTTGTTGTGGTGTTCTGGGTGCTGAAAAATTATGATGAATGCCATTTTCATGCAAAAGTTTTCAAATAAATGATTTTCAAATTCAGTGCCATGATCACTTCTTAGAGACACTATGGTGTTGTTTTTCTCATTTGTGACCTTCTTGAAGAATTTCAAAAATAATGAAAGGTCTCATCTTTATGAGCTAAAAACATTACCCAAGTGTATCTAGAATAATCATCTACAATCACAAGACCATATTTCTTTCCTCCTAGACTTGTGGTTCTAGTAGGTCCAAAAAGATCCATGTGAAGTAGTTCAAGTGGCCTAGAAGTGGAAACAATATTTTTAGTTTTAAAAGAATTTCTAGTTTGTTTTCCAAATTGACATGCATCACAAATTTTGTTATTTTCAAAATCTAGTTGTGGAAGTCCTTTTACTAAATCCATTCTTATTAATTTTGAAATTAGGTGTGTGCTTGCATGACCTAATCTACGATGCCATAACCAACCAATCTCATTCATATTAGCATTATTAGCAAACTAAGCAATGATTACTAGTAGACAAATTGTCTAAATCAATCAAGTATACATTGCCATTTCTATTTCCAACAAAAATAATGCTATTATCAATGGGATTAGAAACAGTGCAGATAGAAGCTTCAAATGATACTTTAAAACCTTTATCACATAATTGGCTAATACTTATTAAGATTATGTTTTAAACCATTGACATATAAAACATTTTCAATATATGTGGAGGGAGTTATTTGAATATTACCAAACCCCATGATTTGGCCTTTGCCATTGTCACCAAACGTAACAACTCCTCCTCTTTTGCTTCAAGGGTGATGAATTGATCCTTGTCACCCGTCATGTGTCTTGAGCAGCCACTATCGAGATACCACTTTCGCTTTGATCTTTTGGCCGCAAGACACTCCTGCAAAAATAATTAAGTCTTATATTTAGGTACCCAAGCCTTCTTGGGTCCTTCATGGTTAGTAGCATAAAATATTGTTCCTTTGGGAACCCAAATTTTCTTTCTTTACTACTTAATTTTTTGTTACTGTTTCTTGCATCACATTCATAGGATTTATGGCCTTTCTTGTTACAATAATGACATGTAACATTATCTTATTTTGTTCTTTTCTAAAAAAGTTTTTGAAATTTTTTTTTTATGTTAGGTCTATATCCTAATCCAGCCTTATCAAATATAGCTCTTTGATTACTAATAATAAATTAAGTTTTTCAGAACTATAAGTAAATTTATCAACAATATTTTATATTTATCAACTTCCTTCTTTAATTTATCATTTTCATTGGAAATTGATTCTTTTTCTTTTATCAAATTTTCTTTTTCAGATTTCAGCATCTTAGTTCATTAGTAAGATTATCTTTTTCTTTAATGAGAATTGAATTATCATTTTTCAAAATTTATATTTCTTTTTCAAAACTTTAAAATCATCTACTAGTTCATTAAAAGCTTCAAATAATTCATCAAATGCAAACTCATCACAAGGGTTTTCGGAACTTACCTCGTTGTCGTCGTTTGCCATAAAGCAAATGTTTGCAACTTCTTTTTGTTCTTCTCTGAAGAGGATTCATCGCTGTCACTCCAGTTGCAATATAGCTTCTTCTTTTCTTGTAAGTCTTCTTTAATTGAGGACAATCATATCTAAAGTGCCCCGGTTTTTTACACTCATAGCAATCAAGGGGTCTTTCTCTTTGTCCTTGTCCTTTTCTTTTTCTTTTTCTCCTTCCATTTTAATTCCAATTTTTCTTGTGGAAGGGTCTCTTTCTTCTCATGAATTTTTTGAACTTTTAGCTAGAAGAGCTGTCTCATCATCATCATCATCATTATCACTGCAGCTCTCCTCACTTTCTGCAGCCTTAAGAGCTATAGTCTTTTTCTTCTTAACATCTTCCTCTATGTGCTGCTTCATGGTTAGCTCATGGGTCATTAGGATCCAAGTAGCTCCTCCAAGGGTAAAGTGTTGAGGTCCTTGGCTTCTTGGATTGCTGTCACTTTTGCTTCCCAAGTCCTTGGTAGTGACCTAAGAATTTTGCGAACAAGTTCAGAGTTAGTATAGGTCTTACCAAGACTTTTCAAACCATTTACAATATCAGTGAATCTAGTATACATGCATGCTATAGTTTCAGTTTGTTCCATGCTAAATAATTCATATTTATGAACAAGAATATTTATCTTAGATTCTTTACTTGGTTTGTACCCTCATGGGTAACCTCTAATCTATCCCAATCTCTTTTGCAGAATTACATGTAGATTATATTAAATTCATTTGCATCTAAGGAACAATATAAGACATTCATGGCCTTAGCATTGAGCTGTGCCATTTTCCTATCATTATCATTCCAATCCCTTTCGGGCTTAGGAACAATAGTGCCATCAACAATGTGTGTGGGTGTGCTAGGTCCATTAATTATAACACTCCACAATTCATAATCAGAAGCTTGAATGAATATCCTCATTCTTGCTTTCCAATATGAATAGTTGGAACCATTAAACAAGGAGGTCTATTTGTAGAATGACCTTCAGCAAATGATCCAACTTGAGCTGCCATTTGGATCTTTAGCTCTTGATCGTGTGATCAAAAAAAATGAGCACTAGCTCTGATACCAATTGTTGGCCCAGATGGCAACCCAAGAGGGGGGGGGTGAATTGGGTTCTTTAAAAAATTTAACCTTTAAAAAAATATTGCTTTGAGATGATGAAATTAAATGCAATATGAATATGAAGCACAAACAAGAGATAGAGATAGAGATAATAAAGCACGGCAAACACAAAGATTTTATAGTGGTTCGGTGTATCCAACACCTACGTCCACTCCCAAGATTCACTTGGGTCCACACTATAATCAACTGATTACAGCCGAGTTGTTTTACAAGCTCACAACTCAAACTTGTTGTTTTCCGGGATCACAACGAACCCAGCTGGTTTTCGGGCTCACCAGCACAAAACCCTAACTCAAGCTAATCTAGCTTGACCCGAGGTATACTACCTCCACTAGTTCAATCCCCTTGATTGAACTAGCACAAACAAGAAAGAATAGTATTTTTCAATAATACAAAGCTCCTCAAATGAGCAAATATTCAAAATAAATGAAAGGGTTAGAAAAGCCTGTTTGAAGTAGATTGGATTTGAGCTTTTCTTCTTTTCTTCTTTTCCTCTTCTCTTTGGAGATGTTGAATCAGGCCTCAGCTTTGATTCTTGCAAATGTGCAGATGAGAAGTTGGAAAATCTTCAAAAACAGAGCTTCTTCTCCCTTTTTGAGAATCCTTCGATTTTTTAATTTGAATGCCTTGGATTCTCTTTGAGCTTTTTGAGTGGAAGGATTTGAGCTGGATACTTTTCTCTTGATTTCAGGCTCAAGACTCTCAGATTTTTTCAATTGATTTCTCTATTTTTCATTTTTCCCTCTTTTTTCTTTTTCAAACGGAGTTTCCCCTTTTTATAGATTTCTTTAATCATTTTTGGGAAGAAACTAGCCGTTGGAGTGTACCTGGAAACAAAATATATGTTAGAAGTTAGGTAAAAAGAAAATATTACCGTTAGAGCTGATCTGGCATTTTAAAATTTCATCCCAGATAGGTTGGAGTCGGCTCCAACTTTTCAGGTGTCGGCTCCAAGTCGTTTATCCAAAAATAGAAAGTTCTGAGTTCGTCGAGGAGTCGGCTCCGAAAAAGTTAGGTGTCGGCTCGCCATCGTCAGGTGTTGGCTCCAAAAGACTGTGTGTGTCGGCTCCAAGATGCTAAAAAAATAAGCGTTCTGTCCCCGCATCGGAGTCGGCTCCAGACACTGTAAGTGTCGACTCCGAAACTCTAGGTGTCGGCTCCAAAACTCTAGGTGTCGGCTTCAGACCGTATCAAAAATCAGAAGAATATTTGACTGGCCATGGGGTCGGCTCCACGATTCCTAGGTGTCGACTCCATGTCTGAAACTTTGAAACTTATGATTTGCAATTGATTCAAAACACGTTTCTTAATACCTTTATATCGATCAAATATTTTAAGCCTGAAACACTTGTCAAATCTATTAGTAATCAAGTAAATATACTCAATTCCTTTATTAATCATCAAAATCAATAATTGGGTCAACAAGGCTCAAGCCCATCATTTGGTCACCAGCAGTGAATACCCAACCTCTGTGATTGGAGATCCCATGAAGGAGGTTTAATGTGGTAGAAACGAAGCTGATTGAGTGATCGTGTTAGAGCATAAATTTTAAAAAAAAATTCATCTCATCCCTATGATGAGTGCTCTTATAAAGTGACAAAATAAATCTGTGTAAGATTGAGTTATACTCTTAATGGATCTAAGGTAGGTTATCTGCAGGATATTAGTCACAAATATCTTTGGATGATTCACCTATATGAGAATTGTCATATTAGCCGTGACTATAGGTTTGGGTTAACCTTAATAAATTCTCATGAAAAATCAAGGTACTAAGTGCAAGGCCTTTAATATGCACTAACCGCTTAAATTTTCTCTTATTCTCTTTTTACGAGGAGAGAGAAAGGGGTAGGAGGGAGAGAGAAAGTGGAAGACCATTGATCATGGCGCATCCATGGGAAAACCAATTTTCTAGGAAGCTACATCAAATGAGGTACATATTAGCTTTTGAATGATTACTTAAAATTTTATTTTCTTCCCTTCTAGAAAATTAAAATTTGCAGAAAAAATTCATTTACAGAATCATGTGAAGAAAGAAGTGTGAGGGATCAATAGAAGTCATAACCCTTCTAATGCTTGCAAATTTTAAGATATAATACTTCATACATTTCTTTTTGATATAAAAAGATCTTAGGATTGTAGGATCATGGTATAGTTTTTAGTACTCTAACTTCTATATTTTATTTCCTCCTCATTTTGTCTCTTAAATTCAAGTATAGATGTCTTGCAATAGCATGTTTTGGCATCCAAATAGACCCTTAAACTAGTAAAAATAAGTAAAATTTAAATTTTTACCTGGTAATGATTATGGATCCTATTGTTTTGTTAATAGAATCATTTTTTTATTGTTTTTCTTATTTAGATGAAAAATTACCAATTTTTTTAATTATCAGTTTTTATCCTAATTAAAAATAGGGTTGCAAGAAGTTTCACTCATATATTCTTTTACAATAATTAGAACCATGCCTATAGTAATAGGAAAAGATTATTTGCTTCTTTTAGTATATATTCAACGTATTAGACAAACGTTTCGTAAACATAACAAAAAAGGATAGAACCTAATAAGACTAGGATAAGTACATTTATGTTTGTTTGTGAAGTAGCTTATAAATTTCCTCTTATTCTCTTATTAGCACACCCAGTGTATACAAGGGGGACGGGGTGGGGGAGGGGAGAGAGAAAGGGGGTAGGAAAGAGAGAGAAAAGTGGAAGACCTTTGATCATGGTGCATCCCTGGGAAAACTAATTTTCTGATGAAGCTATATTTTCAAGAGCTTTGAATGAGGTACATATTAGATTTTGAATGATTACCTAAAAATTTATTTTCAAAAAAATGTCTTTATATATAGTTTTCTTGGAATTCATATATCATAAAACTCTATTTTAATGTCTATTATTTGTACCAACAAGTTATCCCCTTCCCTCTAGAAAAATAAAACTTGCGGAAGAAATTCATTTATAGAGCCAAGGGAAGAAAGAAGTGAGGGATCAATAGAAGTTACAATCCTACAACTACTTGAAAATTTTAGGATATAATATTTTGTTTTTTATATATAAAAAGATCTATAGATTGTAGGATCATGGTATGCTCTTCAGCGCTCTAACTTCTATATTTTATTTCTTCCTCCTTGTTGTCATCGGGATCCGTCCTTCGACTCGGGCGCGGTCGATCTCCTGGGGGGACCTACACAGAAGTCCTCACGCGAGAGAGGCGTTGGGGGTGGCCCTCCGCGGAAGACCCTCCGACACTCAAGTCAGTGGGTGGAAATCGGCAATCAATCAGAAAACGGGGAGGTGGATCTCTCCGGGGAGTCTCTCCATGGGCGGCCGATCGGGAGCTCCAGAGGGAGAGAGGACCGACGAGCAGCTGGCGGGAGAGTGAGAGTGTGAGCGCATACCTAAGGGAATCTGGGAGTGTCATATTTATAGGTTGTCACCTAGATCTTGAGCATCTTATGGAAGGTTCGAAGGTTGTTAGAATACGGAGATGGATCAAATCGGGCCATTGTGGGACCGTTGGGATCCATATCTTGTTTGTTAGGGGATCGATGGCTAGGAGAGCTCCTTGATGGTTTGAGATCTGGTAGGTGCGTAGGTTCTAGGTAGTCGTGTTAGGTTCTAGACCACTTCTCAACATGATTCCTTGTCTGGGTTATTATGATAAGCCTAGGCTCTCCCGCATCAGGTTCCACGGAGGTGAGTATCGGATCGTGGATCACTCAATGAAGCCGAGCCATGGAAGCTCGGGGGAGATGAGCTACAGGAAGCTCGGGAGGACCGAGCTATGGGAAGCTCGGGAGAGGCGAGCTATGGAAGCTCGGGGGAGCCGAGCTATGGGAGCTCAAGGAAGCCGAGCTACGGAAGCTCGGGAGAGCCAAGTTAGGGAAGCTCGGGGGAGCCGAGCTATGGGAGCTCATGGAAGACGAGCTGTGGAAGCTCGGGGGAGCTGAGCCATGGGAGCTCGTGGAAGACGAGCTGTAGAAGCTCGAGGAAGCCGAGCTATGGGAGCTCGGGGAAGCCGAGCTGTGGGAGCTCATGGAAGACGAGCTGTGGAAGCTCGGGGAAGCCGAGCTGTGGAAGCTCGGGGAAGTCGAGCTATGGGAGCTTGTGGAAGACGAGCTGTGGAAGCTCGGGGGAGCCCAGGGAGATGAGCTATGGGAGCTCGGGGAAGCCGAGCTGGGGAAGCTCGTGGAAGCCGAGCGGTGGAAGCTCGGGAAAGCCGAGCTGTGGGAGCTCGGGGAAGCCAAACTATGGGAGCTCGGGGGAGCCGAGCTGCGGAAGCTCGGGGAAGCCGAGCTATGGGAGCTCGTGGAAGACGAGCTGTGGAAGCTCGGGGAAGCCGAGCTATGGGAGCTCGTGGAAGACGAGCTGTGGAAGCTTGGGGTAGCTGAGCCATGGGAGCTCATGGAAGACGAGCTGTAGAAGCTCGGGGAAGCCGAGCTATGGGAGCTCGGGGAAGCCCAGCTGTGGGAGCTCATGGAAGACGAGCTGTGGAAGCTCGGGGAAGCCGAGCTATGGGAGCTCGGGAAGCCGAGCTATGGAAGCTCGGGGAAGCCAAGCTATGGGAGCTCGTGGAAGACGAGCTGTGGAAGCTCGGGGGAGCCCGGGGAAGCCGAGCTAGGGATGCTCGGGGAGCCGAGCTATGGGGGCTCGGGGGAGCTGAGCTAAGGAAACTCGGGGATATCTTGGCGGGCGAAGGGATGGGGTCAGTCTTAGCCTTCTCGTACGGATATTGATGCAATAACGATTTTACCCCCCAACACATGCCCTCCACTCCCTAGTTCGAAGCGTAGGTTCAGGCATAGGGAGTATAAGTCCAGGTGGCACGCTTTGGATGGGGCGATCTGGTTTAGATAGCCCGTGCAATGATGCCCTAATTAATGCGGCAGGGTCATCATGCCTTCGTGGGTAAGGCTCCTCCAGGGGCGATGGTTGGGAAACTCCACGTAGTAAATCCTGATTAATGCGGCATTTATCAGGCGGTTCCGGATGCCTCGGGTGAAGCGCCTTACCTTTTTAAGATGGCTTCCTTAGGGGGGAAGCAAAGCGATAGCAGTGCTGTATATGTTTGCAATATTCTCTCATTCTTTTTCTGGAGAGTCTCGTCTTCTGCGACGTTCGCCCTTTCGCCTGGTGCTTTTTCGGCTAGGATGACGATGAGTCCCGACGACGTAGCTACAGAGGTCATTGCCGAGGATGTGGGAAGGATTTGCCAGATGTATGGCATACCCCCAGATGTCGTTCTGCGAGTGCCGGGGCTTGAACATAGGGTCTCGCGAGATCTGGAGCATGGGGTCTTCATTTATGAAGACAGCTTGAAAGCAGGCCTCCGATTTCCTCTCCACCCCTTGGTGAAGGAAATCATGACTCATTATAACATTTTTCCGGTGATGGTGGCCCCAAATAGCTGGCGGAGCATCATCGGATTTATATCAATGTGTCATCAGATTCAGATCATCGCCACTCTCCCTCTTTTCGTGCCTGCTATCATTTAATACCTGGGAGGAAATCGGAGTGGCCTTACATCGGACCTCGGAGGTCCTTTAACACGATCATGGATAAGCCGTCCTCCATAAAGGGATGGAAGAGTCGGTTCGTCATTGCCGAGGGAACATTGGTTCCGACTTCCCTCATAGATGGGGAAATTTCGTCCGGGATGCGGAGAAGCATCCAGTTTTTTCCGAGCAAGAGGAGAGAGATTTGGACGTCCTTCGCAATGGCCAGGTGTTTTCGGCCAACGATTTGCTATCGGAGGGTGCTCTTTTCGTGGCCGGGCTTAGTCCTCTGGACCCGCAAGGTGAGTTCTCCCTTTCGTCCTCTCCGTTGTTTGTTATCCAGGCGAATGTGTTTGGATTTAATTGTATACTTTTCGCTCTTGCAGCCAAGAGGTTGGCGTTGTCGAGTCTTGTCAAAAGGAAGAGAGGCAAGCGCCCAGGGGAAAGCAGTGGCGCGAGAGAAGTAGGCCTGAGAAGAGGGCTCATACTTCCGCAAGATACTCACCGGATGTCGGGGTGACCACGACGGAGTGCCGGGGGCGAGGGAGGATTTGAGGAAGACAGCTGAGATCCCTTGTCCCCTGTAGTGGAGCTATCGGATAGTTCGGACGACATTCCATTGGCTCCTCCGGGCGCATCCCCCTTAAAAGATGAGCCGGTGACGGATTCGGCGGAGGTCGTCATTTCCGGGGGGCATTCCCCAACCATGGGTTTACTCCCGTCCTCAGTAGGAGAGGAAGAGGGAGCAGCCGCAGTTGATGAGGTTCGGGGCGAGCTCCCTCTTGGGCCTTTTGCAGGAGAGTCTGGAGGTGGCGACATTAGGTCGCCCGCGGCGGTTCGAGAAGCAAGCCGGATAGAGGTTCCGGCAGAGCCTGCAGGGGAGGCACAGGTGACAGTGACCGAAGGAGGCGGGTCGGAAGAGGGAGCGCAGCGAGATGAGAGTCCCGCAATGGAGACTCCTTCGAGAAGGGTTTTGGGGAGGCTGGCACTTGGGTTGGCCGAATTATCTGAGAAAGCTCAAGCCAGAGTTCTGATAGAAGAGGCTGGAAAGTTGAAGGCCTCTCAGTCGGAGGTCGCCCGGGTTGGCTCCTCGGGTGGAGACGGCCAGCCCAGTAGCTCGAACATGGGCATTGAGGAAGCGTTTTCTGCTTTAAAGAGGTCGGCCTTGTACCCGGTGCAGATCCCTCGGCGACAAGTTTGCGGACTTGGAGTTGGTTGATGCCGCGTTCGGGCAGCAGGGCGTAGCTGAAAGAGTCCATCTTCTTCCCGACATTGACAATACGACCCTCATGAGGATGACACGGGCCTATGCCTCGCGGGTGAGTTACCATTCTTGGGTAGTGGATACTTTTCGGTTGACTTGATTGTATATTCTTACTCATTTTTTATCCTGTAGAGTGTTTTGCTTTCCCAGGCGATGTGCTGGCGTTTGAGTTTGGTGACGGGGGCCAGCGTTCAGGCCAGGAGAGCCAGCGCCGAACTTCAATCGCGAGTAGAGGTGTCCGAGAAGTTCGAGGAACTCCTGACCATTAGCAACAAAAGTTTGGTGGGGATGAAGGCATCGTATCAGGCCGCCCTAGCCAAAGCGTCTACGCAAAAGCGTAAGGTGGAGGAGTTGCAAGGCTCCTGGCAAAGAACGACGATGCATGCTTATAGTTGGCTCGCGTTAAGTCAAAGCATTCTGAGGAATGGCAGCATTGCAGAAAGAACATAATGAGAGTCTGGGCCGGCTGGGGAAGGAGGCCGTCGACGAGAGAAAATGCTTGGCCAGAATGCTCAACGAGGTGGAGGAGAGGCTGCAGCGGCGCGATAGCGAAGTCACTGACTTGCGAGTCAGCGCTAAATGGCATGAAGGGATGATAGCCCGGCTGAGTGGTGAGCTATCCCAAGCCCGAGGAGAGGTCGAAGATAAGCAATTGAGGATTAACACTCTCCAAGAAAGGATCGAGTTGGTTAGGGCAGACAAAGCGATGGCCAGGGGTGAGGCCAGGAGCTGACCAAAAGCTTAGCCCAACAAAAGGAGGAGTTACGATCCTATTCCCTCCTTTTTAGTTTCCTTCATTGGTTCCTCATGGTGCCAACTGATTCTGGCTTCGCAGATGGCAAAATTAGAGCTGGACAATCGGGCTTTGCAAGGTGAGCTCGCATCTAGCCAAGGTAGGAGTTCGGAACTCGAGGCACGGGCCGGCGAGTTCGAGGAGCAAACTGTTATTCTGCGATCTCAGGTTGCGGAAGCTGAAAGACAAGTTGTCTTATTGCGGAGCCAAATGGCTGAGGCTGAGATGCAACTCGCCATGCTCAAGGGCGAGCAGGACGTGATCGGCGCTGATGCCTTCCAAGTCGGAGTGGAAGAATGCAGAGATAAAATATCTAGCGAGCATTCGGAACGGGATCTCTCTTTCCTGGATGCTGAAGCTTTCGACGCTGGTGACTCCGGGGGTGAAGAGGAGGATGAGTACGTCGACGCTTCGGATACCAACCTTGGTGCCGCCCCGGGTCCCGGCGAGGCCGCAGCTTCTAGAGGACATTCGCAGACTGCCGTCGAGGGGGCTAAGATATTCGAGAAGGGCGAATCAAGTCATGCCTCTGCATATGTAATTGGGGGTCCTCCCGAAACTGATGGTTCCCAACCTTTAAGAAGACACTTCTACATTTTGTTTTCCGAGCTGTAATTATGCCTAACGCTTTTTAATGAATGAATTTTCTGCTTCCATCTGAGTGCTTTTTCTTGGGCGGTCCTTCGCTCGAAATTTCGCCCCAATCGCAAGCGACTTATGGCTTGTTGGCGCTGTTTGGTCGCTTTTATCTCAGTATCGAGGGAACGCATTGGCTGGGTCCGAGGCGGAGCGATAGCCTTGTCCGGTGAACCGAGAGATGATCTGGTTCGGTTCATGTTTAAGCGATGCGATTAAAACTTGAGGAACGAAGGCAGGTCGGTCCAGGCCAACGGATAGGGTAGGTCGGCTAGGGCCAACGGCGAAGTAGGTCGGCTAAGGCCGATGGCGAAGTAGGTCGGCTAAGGCCGATGGACAAAGTAGGTCGGCTAAGGCCGATGGACAAAGTAGATCGGCTAAGGCCGACGTATGAGAGTGGTTACCAAAGTGGCGACGTGTGGCGGGATTTTGTGTCGGTGGCTCGAGGGCCGATGGCGAGCCCCTGTGAGGGCTGATGTATTTTTCGTTTATTTTGTCACTTCCTTTTCTGGTGAATGAAAGAATAGTTTGCGTAGCCTTCGCATTCATTTTTGTTTTGAGATGTTCAATTTCGTTGCATAAGTTCTTCGAGCGATTAACTTCCTCGGGAAGCCATCGACGAATAGTCGGTTTTCGTGCTTTTTGCTGCCCTGTCAGCGCTCTACCGTTCCGCAGGTAGGTCGGTTTTCATTTCACCGGAGTTGGTGATACAGCTCTATGGGGAGCAAAAAGCTGCTCCGGCGCTTTCCGGAAGGCTTTTATGGCATTGGTCTTTTTCCATGCAGGTCATTTTAGCATACGGCGCACGCATCCGTTTGCCATTGGAGGATGTTATTTTCGTAGAACGATCTCCTGAACCTTGTTAGTTTCCGTAAGATCGATGGACGATTCTCTGCGTTTAATGACCTTGATTCGGGATTAAAAGGAAATCTTTGCATGCATCATGGTTCAGGCGATGGGCTCGGCGCGCAGCGAGGCGCTGCTTTCATCCTGGGAGGCCACGTGGAGGCATGGCCCAGGTGTTTCGAATCTCGGGGCTTATGGCCTTGGTAATTGTTCCCGGTTCATTTTTTGCCTATAAAAAGGGGGAAGAGGGGTCGTGTTAGGTCGTCCCCAAAGTTTCTTTCCCATTGGAGTTTCCACCATGCTCATTTCTCCGCTGTTGCGAGTGGGAGGGTTGAGCTTTCCTTTCATAAGCCCTTCACCTCCGGACAGCTGGGGCGATGAAGGAGTTGCTGAAGAATGGCCTGCCCTTAGGGTATGAGCCCCGGAGATCATATGGAGAGCGCACAGGAGGGGCACAGAGATCGCACGGAGAGCGCACATATGTGCTTCCAGTGTGACCTTTGTGGTCCCCCCTTGGGGATGTACGGTAGGAAGTGCACGCGGGCTCCCCATGGGTCGCTTGAACTTCTCCTCCCCCCCCCCCCCCCCGATTTGGATTCTGGGCTCGCCCGCCTGGGGAATCTTTCACCACATGGGGAGGGGGCGACAGCGTGCCGCCCGCAGGTACCTTGTCCTTGAGCCTTGGCAAGGTAGGGCAGTACACACTCAGTTTGGGAGAGCGTTCCGGCACCAGGGTCCGCAGGCTTCCTACCTACTCGACGGGGGGCCTCTCGGTTGGGTGGTTAGGGGTGACATTCCGTCCACCCTTTCCAATCCCCCTGATATCTCGGTTGGGTCACCGAGATATCATTATTAACCGAAGCTGGCTGCAACGGTTGGTCCATGTCGCCCGCCCATTATCGGCGCGAGCTGATTGTTTGCGGTTTATCCGGCTCATCGGTCGGGACGCCGGAGCATCACAGTTGCCCAGGTTTGCTTTAGAGCAGTTGCCCGAGTCTTGTGCTTGTCTTTACTTTATGCATTTCAATGCTCTTGTAACGCCTCTCAGGCATTTGTAATTGGTTTTGATGGCAATGAAATAAAGAAAGCTTTGCTCTGTTTCTCAATCTTTATTTTTCCTGTGTTAAGTTATTGTTGTTGGCCGTGGAACATAAGGATGTTCCGTTCGTTTTTAGGCGAGAATCTCGTGCTATCCGAACTAGTCAGGGCTTGCAAATTGCCCTGGTCCAGACGGAGGTTTTAGAGATTGTTTGGTAGTAGAATATGCTCCTTATCTTGGTCTGAAGCTCTCCTTCGTCCCTATTGGGGCCCGAATGTTTATGGCTCGGGTTTGTCGAGGTTCGGAGAACTTATCGCTCGGGCTAGCCGAGGTTCGGAGATGTTTTACTTGGCCCTGCCAAGGTTCGGAGAATTTGTTACTTGGCCTTGCCAAGGTTCGGAGAATCTGTTGCTCAACCCAGCCGAGGTTTGAAGAATTTGTTGCTCGGCCCAGCCGAGGTTCAGAGATGTTTTACTTGGCCCTGCCAAGGTTCGAGAATTTGTTACTTGGCCTTGCCAAGGTTCGGAGAATCTGTTGCTCGGCCCAGCCGAGGTTCGAAGAATTTGTTGCTCGGCCCAGCCGAGGTTCGGAGATGTTTTACTTGGCCCTGCCAAGGTGCGGAGAATTTGTTACTTGGCCTTGCCAAGGTTCGGAGAATCTGTTGCTCGGCCCAGCCGAGGTTTGAAGAATTTGTTGCTCGGCCCAGCCGAGGTTCGGAGATGTTTTACTTGGCCCTGCCAAGGTGCGGAGAATTTGTTGCTCGGCCCAGCCGAGGTTCGGAGATTTTTTTACTTGGCCCTGCCAAGGTTCGGAGAATTTGTTACTTGGCCTTGCCAAGGTTCGGAGAATCTGTTGCTCGGCCCAGCCGAGGTTCGAAGAATTTGTTGCTCGGCCCAGCCGAGGTTCGGAGATGTTTTACTTGGCCCTGCCAAGGTGCGGAGAATTTGTTGCTCGGCCCAGCCGAGGTTCGGAGATGTTTTACTTGGCCCTACCAAGGTTCGGAGAATTTGTTACTTGGCCTTGCCAAGGTTCGGAGAATCTGTTGCTCGGCCTAGCCAAGGTTCAAAGAATTTGTTGCTCGACCCAGCCGAGGTTCGGAGATGGTTTACTTGGCCCTGCCAAGGTGTGGAGAATTTGTTGCTCGGCCCAGCCGAGGTTCAGAGATTCGGAGCTCAGAGAGGTGACTTAGTCGCCACTATGAGTCGTAATGTTAGGTCCCTGCGGTGTTTGGTAAGGGGCGTCAGGGTGGAACGGGCGGGACATGGTCACGCCCTCCATTTATGACTTTACCCCTCCCGAGGGGATGAATTACTGCCAGGCGCTGGAATTCTTTCCTTTTTGCGTTTCCCAAAAGGCGGCCAGCTTAAAAGAGCTTGGGGAAGTGTTGGGAGCATTTATTACGGGGGGCCGGCAGATCGGGAGATACTCTGTTCAGGGGGGTTCCCGAATAGTCCATCCGCATTACCGATTTCACTCGGGATGGGGCACAGCCTTTCGGATTCTGCAGGCGCTAATTAAAGCGATGATACATGGCGAGTTCTCAAGGTCGGTGGTTACGGCCCGACTGGTCGAAATACTCGCCTGACAAGTATAAATACGAACGAGGGCGTGCTGGTTTTCGCCAACCCTCTGATTCAGTCTCTAAATAGTTTTTGTCATGGCTTCTCAAGGTGGAGAGCGACCATCTGACGAGCTAAGGGCAGTGATCAACGGCCTGCTACATCCGGTGGGGGGTCGTCCCACCATTACAGTCGACGGGTTGGGCCTGGCGTCGACCCTCGCGAGCCACCAGCGGCTCGAGAGGGTTGTTGAGAATTATGTCGATGTTACAACGAGGGAGATGGAGGCCCTGCGCCGGGTGGCGGACCGGCAGAGGGAAGAAATAATGTCACTCTGCCAGCAAGTTGCCAATCTCACCGAACGCCTAGAGGACTTGCTGGCGTCTGGGAGTGACAATGAGCCCTAGCTAGGGCTTCTTCTCCTCTTTTTTTCTTTTTGTTTCTTATGCTTCTCTTTTGTATTTCCTTTTACAATCAATGAAAAAGGCCTTTTTTTGACAACCTCTCATTTTCTGAGATTTCGAAGAAGAACCATTCGTATCTGATTGAATAGTTGGAGAGCCTGGGTGGCTCCATTGGTTCACGCGCTGAGTCATGGCTTTGTTTGAGACGGGCGTTTTGCTCGGCAGGTTATAGGGGCATTGCCCAGAGATTTTAGCAGTAAAAAAGGGGGAATTTCCCGGCTTTGCCTGGGGTTCGTGGCCGGTCATGTAGGGCCTTTTGAACCCTTTAGGGGTTTGCCGGAGGCGTATTCTTTGTGTTCGTTGATGGTTTTTGCTCAGTGTGCTTTTTTTCAAACTGGCCAAAGTTCTGGGGACTATTTGGAAGTCCTTCAGCTTTAATCGGGGCCGCGTACTTTGGTTTTCTGCCCTGACCTTAGTTCGAAGAATTATTGCTCGGCCCAGCCGAGTTCTGGAGATTTATTACTCGGCCCAGCTGTTGGCCCAGATGGCAACCCAAGAGGGGGGGGGGTGAATTGGGTTCTTAAAAATTTAAGACTTTTTAGATGTTTTAAACAGATTTGCTCAAGATGTGCAAGTGAGTGAAATTAACTCAGAAGCAATGCACAAGCAATTAATAAAGAGAGATAGAGAGAGAGAAAATATAGCACGGCAAACACAAGATAATTTTATAGTGGTTCGGTGCAACCAACACCTACGTTCACTCCCAAGATTCACTTGGGTCCACACTATAATCTCTCTAGATTACAGCCGAGTTGTTTTCCAAGCTCACAACTCAAACTTGTTGTTTTCCCGGGTGAACAACGAACCCAGCTGGTTTTAACTCGGGCTTACCAGCACAAAACCCTACACGTTGTTTTTCACGGGCTCACAACTAACCCAACACAAGCACTCCGGCTTGTAACGAGGTGTATCAACCTCCACTGATTCAATCCACTAATTGAATCAGCAACCAATCAAAATATTCAGAGTTTAAGTATTGAAATGCTCCCCTTGAGCAAATATACAAATTAAGTATAAAAGAATAAAAGGTTAGAAAAGCCTGATAAGATAGCAGATGGATGTGGCTTTGGCTTTCTTCCTTCTCCTCTCTAACTCCTCTTGAAGTGTCGAATCAGGCCTCAGCAAGATCCTTGACCGTTGAAGACTTTGGAGTTGAGATGAAGCTTTTTCTCCTTTTTGTTGAATGTAGAAAATCCTTCGATTTGTTCTTTGAAAAGCTCTTGGATTTTCTTTTGACTTTTGTGGATTGAAGATCTGGAGCAG
>UESW01003142.1:47152-67855 GCA_900491605.1 Calamus simplicifolius | reverse complement strand
TTGTTGAATATCCTAAAAAGATTCCTTCATCAGATTTAGCATCAAATTTTCCTAAATTGTTTTTACCATTATTATGAATAAAACATTTACATCCAAATGCATGAAAGTATTTTATATTTGGTTTTCTTTCATTCCATAATTCATAAGGTGTTTTCTTTAATATTGGTCTTATTAAAGCTCTATTTAAGATGTAACATGCTGTGTTAATTGCTTCCGCCCAAAAATACTTTGGTAAGTTGCTTTCGCATAGCATGGTACGGGCCATGTCTTCTAGAGTCCTATTTTTCCTTTCAACTACACCATTTTGCTGTGGAGTCCTAGGGGCTGAAAAATTATGATTAATTCCATTTTCAGAACAAAAACTTTCAAATAAGTGATTTTCAAATTCTGTTCCATGATCACTTCTTAGAGATACTATAGTAGTGTTTTTCTCATTTGTGACTTTCTTGAAGAATTTCAGGAATATCGAGAAAGTCTCATCTTTGTGAGCTAAAAACATTACCCAAGTATATCTAGAATAATCATCTACAATCACTAGACCATATTTCTTTCCTCCTAGACTTGTGGTTCTAGTTGGTCCGAAAAGATCCATGTGAAGTAGCTCTAGTGCCCTAGAAGTTGAAACAATGTTTTTAGATTTGAAAGAACTTCTAGCTTATTTTCCAAATTGACATGCATCACATATTTTATTATTTTCAAAATCTAGTTTAGGTAATCCTTTAACTAAATCCATTTTAATTAGTTTTGAAATAAGGTGTGTGCTTGCATGACCTAATCTACGATGCCACAACCAACTAATTTCATTTATGTTAGCATTGTCAGCAATTAAGCAATGATCACTCAAAGATAATTTTTCTAGATCAACCAAGTAAACATTGCCATGTCTATAACCAGTAAATACAATGCTATCATCAATAGAATTAGTTACAGTGCATACAGAAGATTTAAATGAAACATTAAAGTTTTTATCACATATTGACTTATACTTATTAGATTATGCTTCAAACCATCAACATAAAGTACATTATCAATAAATGTAGATAGAGTTATACGGACTTTACCAAGGCCCATAATTTGACCTTTACCGTTATCGCCAAACGTAACAACTCCACCTTTCTTTTCTTCTAGGGTGATGAATTCATCTTTGTCACCCGTCATATGTCTTGAGCAGCCACTATCAAGGTACCACTTTTTCTTTGATCTTTTGGCTACAAGACATTCCTGCAATATAATTTAAACTTTATGTTTAGGTACCCAAGCTTTCTTGGGTCCTTCATGGTTAGCAGCAACAAAAATTGTTCCTTTCGGAACCCATATTTTCTTTGCTTTAACATTTAACTTGTTGTAATTATTTAATGTTTTGCATTCAAATGATTTATGACCTTTTTCATTGCATTTGAAACAAGTTATATTACTTTGGTTGGCTTTTACAAAAATATTCTTTAAAGATTTTTGTTTCCTTAATGTGTTATACCCTAAACCTGCTTTGTCAAAAACAGCTTTTTGACTATCTAAGATCATGTTAAGTTTAGTTGAACTTAAGGTGAATTTCTCAACAATGTCTTTATATTTTTTAACATCTTTCTTAAGAGTCATTTTCTTTAACTTGCTGTTCTTTTTCTAAAGCTAAAGTTTCTAATTGATCTTTTAAATCTTTTGTTGAGTTTTTAGTTTCAGATTTCAACAAATCTATTTCTTGATTAAGATTATCTCTTTCTTTGCTAAGTTCTTCTTTTTCATTAGTTAAGTTCTAACTTCTAAAGCTAATTCATTTTTACTTTTAGCTAAGCTAATATTGTCATTTTTCAAAAACTTATACTTCTTTTTCAATGATTTAAAGTCAATCATCAATTCATTGAAAGCCTCAAACATTTCATCAAATGTAAATTCATCATCGGGGGTTTCGGTACTTACCTCATTATCGTTGTCGTCGTTGTTGGCCATGAAGCAAATATTAGCAACTTCTTTTTGTTCTTCTTCTTCGAAAGAAGACTCTTCACTATCAGTCCAAGTTGCCATGTAGGCCTTTTTCTTTTTCTTGTAGGCCTTCTTAAGTAAAGGACAGTCATATCTAAAATGCCCTGGCTTTTTACATTCATAGCAAACTAAGGGCTCTTTCTCTTTGTCCTTTTCCTTTTTCTTATCCTTTTCTTTTTCTCCTTTCATTTTTGAAACAAATCTCTTTTTGTGGAAGGGCCTCCTTCTTTGCATAAATTTCTTGAACTTCCTTGCAAGGAGGGCTGTCTCATCATCATCATCCTCTTCATCATCGCTGCTGCTTATTTCCTTTTCCGCAGCTTTGAGGGTGATGGTCTTCTTCTTTCTTGACTCATCCTCATTGACATGTTGTTTAACTTGAAGCTCATGAGTCATCAGCGAACCGAGAAGCTCTTCCAATGGTAGGATGTTCAAATCTTTGGCTTCTTGTATGGCGGTCACCTTGGCTTCCCAAGTCCTTGGAAGTGACCTAAGAATTTTGCGAACAAGCTCAAGTTAGTATAAACTTTTCCAAGACTTTTAAACCATTCACAATATCAGTGAATCTAGTGAACATGCATGTGATGTTTCATTTTGTTCCATAGTAAATAATTCATATTTATGAACCAAAATATTTATCTTTGATTCTTTACTTGGTTTGTTCCTTCATGAGTTATTTCCAATCTATCCCAAATTTCTTTTGCGGAATTACAAGTTGAGATTCGGTTGAATTCATTTGAGTCTAAGGAACAATATAAAATATTAATGGCCTTAGCATTTAGTTGTGCCATTCTCCTATCATTATCATTCCAATCCCTTTCGGTTTAGGAACAATAGTGCCATCAATAAGGTGTGTGGGTGTACTAGGTCCATTTATTATTACTCCCCACAATTCATAGTCCGAAGCTTGAATGAATATTCTCATTCTAGCTTTCCAATATGAATAGTTGGTTCCATTAAATAAAGGAGGTCGATTCATAGAATGACCTTCAGCAAAACTTGAACCAATTTGTGTTGCCATATGGATCTTTAGCCCTTGATCGTGAGATCAAATTCTAAATGAGCACTTGCTCTGATACCAATTGTTGGCCCAGATGGCAACCCAAGAGGGGGGGGGGGGTGAATTGGGTTCTTAAAAATTTAAGACTTTTTAGATGTTTTAAACAGATTTGCTCAAGATGTGCAAGTGAGTGAAATTAACTCAGAAGCAATGCACAAGCAATTAATAAAGAGAGATAGAGAGAGAGAAAATATAGCACGGCAAACACAAGATAATTTTATAGTGGTTCGGTGCAACCAACACCTACGTCCACTCCCAAGATTCACTTGGGTCCACACTATAATTTCTCTAGATTACAGCCGAGTTGTTTTCCAAGCTCACAACTCAAACTTGTTGTTTTCCCGGGTGAACAACGAACCCAGCTGGTTTTAACTCGGGCTTACCAGCACAAAACCCTACACGTTGTTTTTCACGGGCTCAACTAACCCAACACAAGCACTCCGGCTTGTAACGAGGTGTATCAACCTCCACTGATTCAATCCACTGATTGAATCAGCAACAAATCAAAATACTCAGAGTTTAAGTATTGAAATGCTCCCCTTGAGCAAATATACAAATTAAGTATAAAAGAATAAAAGGTTAGAAAAGCCTGATAAGATAGCAGATGGATGTGGCTTTGGCTTTCTTTCTTCTCCTCTCTAACTCCTCTTGAAGTGTCGAATCAGGCCTCAGCAAGATCCTTGACCGTTGAAGACTTTGGAGTTGAGATGAAGCTTTTTCTCCTTTTGTTGAATGTAGAAAATCCTTCGATTTGTTCTTTGAAAAGCTCTTGGATTTTCTTTTGACTTTTGTGGATTGAGATCTGGAGCAGACGAAACTTTCCTCTTGGATTTCACTCCTTTTGAATCACTCTCCTTTGAGCTAGAAGATTTTTTCAATATGCTCTGTTTTTTCCTCTTTTCAAAAGATATTC
This sequence comes from Calamus simplicifolius, assembly GCA_900491605.1. NCBI lineage: Eukaryota > Viridiplantae > Streptophyta > Magnoliopsida > Arecales > Arecaceae > Calamus > Calamus simplicifolius. The sequence goes on along the minus strand of UESW01003142.1, from coordinate 63,905 downwards.
TTTTCTCTCTTTTTGATATTCAAAAACTTTTTTTGTGATATGAAAAGAGCTCCTCTATTTATAGATTCTGTAAAAATATATCCGTTAGAGACAAGGAAAAATAGCCGTTATTCAAAAATCTTACCGTTGGAGTGACGTGTCATCGTGAAAAAATATCGTCCAGATTTGCTGGAGTCGACTCATGCTTTTCTCGAGTTGGCTCGAGCTCGTCTTTCCAAATATAGAAATGTTTATAAAGGTTAGGGGTCGACTCGCAGAAATAAAGTGTCGACTCCTGATAGTCGAGAGTCGACTCGAGAAAGGCTTGGGGTCGACTCGCGAAGTGCTCAGAAAAATACTCTTCTGGTGTCTGAGCGAGTCGACTCGCACAGTCAGGGAGTCAACTCGACAGAATCAGGGGTCGACTCGATAATTTCGTGGGTCGACTCGACACAGATGCACATTTTATACACTGAGCGGAGTCGACTCGAAACTCAGGAGTCGGCTCCGGAACGTATCAAAAATCAGAAACTTTTCTGATTGACATTAAAATCATTCCAGATTCATTTTAATTCATTGTTTTGACTTGAATACAATAAAATTGACATTTAGAGTTGATTCAAGAACTATTCCAAAAACTCATTGATTAAAACATGAATTATAACATTTCTTTTCAAAGTTTGAATATTATGCTTAAAGTCACTTTCAAAATTGATTAAAGTTAAACTTGAGCATGTTCATTGATAGTTCAAAATAAATTTGTTGCTCATTTACATAAACCATTACATCCTTTAATAAACTCAATGGCTTTTAGTAATCATCAAAATCAAAAGGATTGGATCATATAATTTTCTATAATCTTCCAACACCAGTCGAGGTTGAGATATTAGTTGCTTGTTCCAGCCGAGATTCGGAGATTAGTTGCTCGGCCCTACCGAGATTCGGAGATTAGTTGCTCGGCCCTGCCGAGGTTCGGAGATTAGTTGCTCGGTCCTGCCGAGGTTCGGAGATTTTGTTGCTCGGCCCAGCCGAGGTTCGGAGACTTTTTACTTGGCCCTGCCAAGGTTCGGAGAATTTGTTGCTCGGCCCAGCCGAGGTTCGGAGATTTTTTACTTGGCCCTGCCAAGGTTCGGAGAATTGTTGCTCGGCCCAGCCGAGGTTCGGAGAATTTTTACTTGGCCCTGCCAAGGTTCGGAGAATTGTTGCTCGGCCCAGCCGAGGTTCGGAGAATTTTTACTTGGCCCTGCCAAGGTTCGAGAATTTGTTGCTCGGCCCAGCCGAGGTTCGGAGATTTTTTACTTGGCCCTGCCAAGGTTCGGAGAATTTGTTGCTCGGCCCAGCCGAGGTTCGGAGAATTTTTACTTGGCCCTGCCAAGGTTCGGAGAATTTGTTGCTCGGCCCAGCCGAGGTTCGGAGATTTTTACTTGGCCCTGCCAAGGTTCGGAGAATTTGTTGCTCGGCCCAGCCGAGGTTCGGAGAATTTTTACTTGGCCCTGCCAAGGTTCGAGAATTTGTTGCTCGGCCCAGCCGAGGTTCGGAGATTTGTTGCTCAGCCCAGCCGAGGTTCGGAGATTCCTGTTCAGATAGGTAGCTCGGTCGTGCCGAGGATTGGTAAGCAGCACCTGTTTCTTTTGCAATCTTTGGCAATGTAATGCATGATGATTCACGTTGCAAATTACAAAAACATGTGCCGACAGGAAGGTATAATGAGGTATATGAAAATGGACTTATAGAGGACATACCCTATTGATAATACTTACGGAGATTGTCCGAGTTCCACGTCCGGGGAATGGATTTCCCATTTAGATCTTGCAGCTTGTAGGTTCCCGGTCCAATGATCTCCGCTACTTGGTATGGGCCTTCCCAGTTTGGCGCCAGCTTTCCTTGTTCCAGCGGTTTGGAAACAGAGGCTTTCGGAGGACAAGGTCGCCAGGCAGGAAGGCTTTCCCTTTGACTCTGGAGGCGTGGTAGCGGGCCACCCTTTGTTGATAAGCAGCCACTCTGATCCGGGCCTTCTCTCTAATCTCCTCTATTAGGTCGAGGTTGGTGCGGAGCTGTTCGTTGCTAGCTTCCTCTGAGTAGCTTTCCACCCGCAAGCGATGGGAGGCCTATCTCCACAGGGATAACGGCCTCTGTGCCGAAAGCCATCCGGAATGGGGTTTCGCCTGTCGGGATTCTCGGGGTGGTGCGGTAGGCCCATAAGACATGATGCAGCTCATCCGCCCACCTGCCTTGGGCTCTGGAAAGGCGAGCTTTGATCCCCTGAAGGAGGGTCCTGTTGGTTCGGCCGCTCCGTTGGCTTGTGGGATGCCCGACCGAGGTGAGGTGGTGACGGATTCCATGCTCCTCACAGAACTGGCGGAACTTAGAGTTGTCGAACTGCTTACCGTTATCGTGATTATGGTATGCGGGAGGCCGAATCGGCAGATGATGGACCTCCATACAAAATCTCTGGCCCGTGCCTCGGTTATTTGTGCAACCGCTTCCGCCTCGACCCATTTAGTGAAGTAGTCGATGGCGACAAATAGAAATTTCCGCTGCCCCGTGGCAAGCGGGAATGGGCCGAGGATGTCCATCCCCCATTTGGCGAAGGGCCAAGCGGAGGATATAGGAACCAGGTCGGCGGAAGGGGAGCCTTTGGATGCTTGAGTGCCTCTGGCATGGGTCGCAGGCTCGGACTAGATCGTCTGCATCCTTCTGCATGGTCGGCCAGTAGTAGCCTTGTCGCAGCACCTTGTGGCATAGGGACCGGCTTCCCAGATGGTTGCCGCAAATCCCTTCATGCACTTCGCGGAGAGCATAATCTGCTTCGGACGGGCGAAGGCATCTGAGCAGCGGCATGGAGAAGGACCGTTTGTAAAGCTGGTTGTCGATCAACACGTAGTGGGTGGCCTGCAGCTTCAGCTTTCTAGCCTCTCTCCGGTCGGTGGAAGCGACCCTTCTTTGAGATATTTCAGGATGGGATCGAACCATGATGGTTCGGCTTCAACTTGCATTATTCGGTCGGCTTCCGCGATGCTGGGCTTTTCCAGAGTCTCCAGGTGGAACTTTTGTTCAGCGTCCATTGATTCCGCGGTCGCCAATCGGGAGAGTAGGTCGGCGCGGGCATTCTCGGATCTGGAATCTGAATGATCTCAAACTCGGCAAAATGGGGAAGCAGGCTCCGCACCTCTTGAAGATATCGAACCATGTTCGGCTCCCGAGCCTCAAACTCTCCTCGTACATGGCCGGCCACTAGCTGAGAGTCGGTGAAGGCATTAAGCTTTTCCACCTTCAGGTTGCGGGCGATTCGGAGACCGGCTAGCAGGGCTTCGTACTCGGCTTCATTGTTGGAGGCGGGAAAAGAGAACCGGATGCCATATTCAAAGGTTACCCCCTCGGACTGGTGAGAACCAGGCCCGCACCGGAGCGATGGGCATTAGATGACCCGTCGACATGGAGGAGCCATCGGCTCCAGATTTTGGTTCTTCGGGGGAGTCTGGGGTAGAACCGTCCTCCGGGATGGTACACTCGAGGAGGAAGTCGGCCAGCACCTGAGCTTTGATGGCTGGGCGAGGCTGAAAGTGGATGTCATGCTCTCTCAACTCGATGGCCCACTTGGTCATTCTTCCTGATGTCTCTGGGCGGTGGACTACCGCCTTGATGGGTTGGTCGGTCAAGACCGTCACAGAATGTGCTTGGAAGTACAGTCGCAGCTTCCGAAGTGAGGTGATTAAGGCCAACATCATCTTCTCAATTCTACTATATCTTGTCTCCGCATCGCGGAGTAGCTGCTGACATAGTAAATCGGCTTCTGGACCTTGCCCTCTTCCCTGACCAACACGAACAGACGGCACCTTATGAAATGGCCAGGTACAAGAACAGGGTCTCGCCCGGGGCCGGACTGCTGAGGAGTGGGGGCGAGCCGAGATATTTCTTGAAATCTTGAAATGATTTTGGCATTCAGGAGTCCACTGGAAGTTCTTAGCCGATCGGAGGGTTTTGAAGAAGGGGAGGCATCTCTCGGCCGACCGTGCCACAAAGCGGTTAAGGGCCGCTATCCTCCGGTTAAGCGCTGAACCTCTTTAATAGATGCCGGGGGCGCCATTTGTTGGAGAACTTGAATCTTCTGGGGGTTAGCTTCGATACCTCGCTGGGAGACCATGAAGCCGAGAAACTTCCCGGAGTTAACGCCGAAGGTGCATTTGGTCTGATTGAGCCTCATCGCATATTTACGCAGCATTGCAAAGCTCTTTGAGAGGTCCTCGACATGCCATGATGCTTCTTTGCTCTTGACCAGCATGTCGTCCACGTACACCTCCATATTCCGGCCAATTTGCTCCTTGAATACTTTGTTAACCAGCCTTTGGTAGGTTGCACCTGCATTTTTAAGACCAAAGGGCATGACGCGATAACAGTAAGTACCTCGGTCGGTTATGAAGCCGGTCTTTTCTTCATCCTCGGGGGCCATCCGAATCTGATTGTAGCCTGAATAGGGTCCATGAATGACAGCATTTGGTGACCTGAGGTGGCATCCACGAGCTGGTCGATCTGGGGAAGAGTGAAGCTGTCCTTCGGGCAGGCTTTGTTCAGGTCGGTGAAGTCGATGCAAATCCTCCACTTGCCGTTCGACTTCTTCACCATGATGACCAGCTTGGATAATTTACCTCCCGGACGAATTTTGCCTTGATGAGCTTATCTACTTCTTCCTCAATGGCCTTTTGCCGTTCCGGGGCAAAGCTCCTCTTCTTTTGCTTGACGGGCCTGTGCATCTCGTCCACATTGAGACGATGGACGAGAACCTCAGGGCTGACTCCTGGCATGTCAGAGGTGGACCAGGCGAAGATATCAACGTTGCTTCAGAGAAACCTAATCAATATGTGCCGAGGTTCGCCCTTAAGCAGCGACCCGATTTTTATGGTTTGGTCGGGACGAGCCTCATCCAACGGCACCTCCTCCAGCTCCTCTGCTGGTTCTCCCCGTTGTTCGGCGAATTCCTCCCGGGCGTCTAGCCCATCAACCTCTGGTACTCTGGACTGAAGGCTGGTAACGAAGCATTGCCGAGCCACGGCTTGACTTCCTCGAACAACTTCAACCCCCTGTTCGGTGGGAAATTTCATAGATAAGTGGGGGATGGAGACAACTTCCTTGAGGGACATTAGCTAGGCCGGGCCTGCCGAATATGGCGTTGTATGGGGACCTAAGTTTGGTCACTAGAAAGTCGTGTAGATAGTGGCCACAAGGGGCCAGGCTCCCGCGCGGACCATCAAGGTGACGACCCCTTTCGGGATGATGACGTCGCCTGTGAATCCCATTAGAGCGGAATCCACGGCTCGAAGGTTTTCCATGAGTAGTCTCATCTTGGCAAACACATCGAGATACAGAACATTCACCGAACTTTCACTATCAACGAGGATTCGGCTTACATCATAGTTATTTAAATTGAGGGATACAACTAATGCGTCATCATGGGGGAACTGTATCCCTTGGAGATCATCATCAAAGAAAGAGAGCTCGCCCGTCCGTGCCTTCTTCAGTGCCGATCCTTCACCATCATCCCTGGGGCTCAACCCGCCGGCCTCCTCGATCATGTTGATGCGGCCGATCACGGGCGGATTTGGTGGAGGAGGTTGTTGAAGTTCGGGCTGGTGGTCACCTCCTTGTCCTGGCTCGGGCGCCCTCCTGAACTGATTTAGTCGTCCCCGCTGGATCAGCCTCTCGATTTCATTTTTTAGCTGCTAGTATTCTTCAGTGTCGTGGCCGTGTTCCCGGTGGTAGGGACAGTACTTGGTGGGGTCTCTTCGGGTTGGGTTCCCTTAGAGAGGAGCTGGCCGAGGGAGCTGGCACTCTATTTCCATGAGAATCTATGCCCGGGGCATGGTTAGCAGAGTGTAGCGATCGAATCGCCTGGGAGGGCTCCGAGCGATTCCTCGGCGGTAGCGGGGGAACTCTTTGGCAACGAGGCAGACTCGGCCGACGGACGGGACGGTGCCTGTCGGGACCTTTGGGCTCCTTCTTCTTTGCTAGCTCGGCGCGGGCAACTCTCCGCGATTCTTCGACCCTAGCGTACTTGTCCTCCAGGGCCATCATATTAGAGAGGCTAGGGGGGTAGCTGACTTCCATAGCCAGGTAGAAGTCACTTTCCTTTGAGACTCCCCCTGCCAAGGCGGACATAGACACCTCATGATTAAGGTGGTCCACCTCTAACATGGCCTTATTAAAACGGCCGAGATAGTTTCTCAACGACTCCCCTCTCTCTGCTTGACTTTGGAGAGGGAGTCGGATCTTCGTCGGTGGCGGCGGTTGCTGACGAACTGGCCAATAAAAAGATGGCTCAGCTCGTCAAATGAATCGATGGAACCTGGCTTCAAGGCATTGAACCAGGTTCGGGCAGATCCTTTGAGGGTGGAGGGGAAAGCGCGGCAGAGACCACGTCGGATGCTCCGTGGAACATCATTATTGACCAGAAGCTGCTAAGATGGTTGTCCGGGTCAGAAGAGCCGTGGTAGGGTTCGACGGCTGGTAGCTTAACATGGGAGGGAATCACTTCCTCCATAATCCCTTTGGAGAAAGGGATGCCCTGCTCCCCTTGGGCTGAGGCGAATGGGCCTGCTTGGCAGCGTCCAGCTCCTGACGCATCTCCTGGATCTGCCGACGGATCTCCTCTTCGGTCAGAGGAGGAGCTGGGCGAGAGGATCGCAGGGACGCGTCGAATCATGGTGGAAGGTCACTGGGGAGAGGGACCGGGCTCACGAGATCTAGGAGGATCCCTATCGTAACCGCCTCGGGACTGGTTTGTCCCCTCTGGGTCGGTGTGGGGGGTCCGCGGCTTCATACGGACTGGAGGGAGAAGTCGCCGGCGAAGAAGGAATCGCGGCCTCCTTATGAAGGTGCGAGCAGGAGGAGCCGTGAGGCGCTCCTGGACCAGGTGAGTCAGGGCCTGGACTTGCTGGACCAGCGAGGCGAACTGGTCCTGGGTCACCGAGATGGCAGGAGGTGATGGGGTTTCGATTGGTGGAGGTTGCGGCGCTACACCGCTCACCGGATCAGGCCTCTGGGAAGTGGCCTGTCCTGGGCTTCAGAGGTTGCTCTTCTCGATTGGCCATTAGAGAGGTTCTACTCCAGATCGAGATCCTTATCTCCTTTCTTCAAGTTTTAACGAACTTGAGGCCCTTCCTCTAGCGCCAATCTGTTGCCGCTGGGATCCGTCCTCCGATTCGGGCGCAGTCGATCTCCTGGGGCGGACCTACACAAAAGTCCTCACGCGAGAGAGGCATTGGGGGTGGCCCTCCATGGAAGACCCTCCGATGCTAAGTCAGTGGGTGGAAATCGGCGATCAATCAGAAAACGGGGAGGTGGATCTCTCCGGAGAGTCTCTCCAGGGGCGGCCGATCGGGAGCTCCAGAGGGAGAGAGCACCGACGAGCAGCTGGAGAGCGGGAGAGTGAGAGTGTGAGCGCATACCTGAGGGAATCTGGGAGTGTCATATTTATAGGTTGTCACCTGGATCTTGAGCGCCTTATGGAAGGTTCAAGGTTGTTAGGATACGGAGATGGATCGAATCGGGCCGTTGTGGGGCCGTTGGGATCCATATCTTGTTTGTTAGGGGATCGACGGCTAGGAGAGCTCCTTGATGGTTTGAGATCTGGTAGGTGCGTAGGTCCAGGTAGCCATGTTAGGTTCTAGACCACTTCTCAACATGATTCCTTGCCTGGGTTATTGTTACGATAAGCCTAGGCTCTCCCGCGTCAGGTTCCGCGGAGGTGAGTATCGGATCGTGGATCGCTCAATGAAGCTGAGCCATAGAAGCTTGGGGGAGATGAGCTACAGGAAGCTCGGGAAGACCGAGCTATGGTAAGCTCGAGAGAGCCGAGCTATGGGAGCTCGGGGAAGCCGAGCTATGGAAGCTCGAGGGAGCCGAGTTAGGGAAGCTCGGGGGAGCCGAGCTATGGGAGCTCATGGAAGACGAGCTGTGGAAGCTCGGGGAAGCCGAGATATGGAGCTCGTGGAAGAGCTGTGGAAGCTCGGGGGAGCCGAGCCATGGGAGCTCATGGAAGACGAGCTGTAGAAGCTCGGGGAAGCCGAGCTATGGGAGCTCATGGAAGACGAGCTGTGGGAGCTCGGGGAAGCCGAGATGTGGGAGCTCGGGGGAGCCCGGGGAAGCCGAGCTAGGGTAGCTCAGGGGAAACGAGCTATGGGAGCTCGGGGAAGCCGAGTTGGGGAAGCTCATGGAAGACAAGCTGTGGGAGCTCGGGGAAGCCGAGCTATGGGAGCTCGGGGAAGCCGAGCTGCGGAAGCTCGGGGGAGCCGAGCTGTGGAAGCTCGGGGAAGCCGAGCTATGGGAGCTCGGGGAAGCCGAGTTAGGGAAGCTCGGGGGAGCCGAGCTATGGGAGCTCGTGGAAGACGAGCTATGGAAGCTCGAGGGAGCCGAGCCATGGGAGCTCATGGAAGACGAGCTGTAGAAGCTCGGAGAAGCCGAGCTATGGGAGCTCGGGAATCTGAGCTGTGGGAGCTCATGGAAGACGAGCTATGGAAGCTCGGAAAGCCGAGCTGTGGAAGCTCGGGGAAGCCGAGCTATGGGAGCTCATGGAAGACGAGCTGTGGAAGCTCGGGGGAGCCTGGGAAAGCCGAGCTAGGGAAGCTCGGGGGAGCCGAGCTATGGGGGCTCAGGGGAGCCGAGCTAAGGAAACTCGGGGATATCTTGGCGGGCGAAGGGATGGGGTCGGTCTTAGCCTCCTCGCACGGATATTGATGCAATAACGATTTTACCCCCCAACACTCCTTATTTTGTCTCTTAAATTAAAGCATAGATGTCATAAGATAGCATGCTTTGGCATTCAAATAGACTCTTAAAGTAGTAAAAATAAGTAAAATTTAAATTTTTATCGAGTAATGATTATAGATCCTATTGTTTTGTTAATGGAATCAAATTTTTTATTATTATTCTTATTGTAATTAAAAAATTATCAAATTTTTTATTATCAATTTTTATCCTAATTAAAAATAGGGTCGCAAGGAAGTTGCCCTCATATATTCTTTTGCAATAGTTAGAGCGACGTTTATAGTAATAGAAAAAATATTTTCTTTTTTTAGTATGTTTTTAATGTATTAGATAAATATTTTGTAAATGTAACGAAAAAGGATAAAACCTAAGAGGCGGCATGAGAGAAAGGGGGCCGGAGGGTGAGAAAAGTGGAAGACCTTTGATCGTGGAGCATCCACGTATGGGAAAATCAATCTTCTGAGAAATTTTTGAAAGCTACTAATGAGGTACATATTAGCCTTTGAATGATTACTCAAAAATTTATTTTCAAAAAAGTGTTTTTATAGTTTGCTTCAAATTCATGGATCATAAAACTCTAGTTTAATGTATATCATTTGTACCAATAAGTTATCCCCCTTCCTTTGCTAGAAAAAAAAATTGATGAAAGAAATTCATTTACAAAGCCATGGGAAGAAAGAAGTGCGAGAGATCAATAGAAGTCATAACCCTACCGATGCTTGCAAAGTTTAGGATATAATACTTCATATTTTTTTTGATATAAAAAGATCTTAGGATTATAGGATCGTAGCAGAGTCTTTAGCGATCATGGCAGGGTTTTTAGTGCTCTATCTTCTACATTTTATTTCCTCATCCTTAATTTGCTCTTAAATTCAAGCATAGATATCATGAAATAATATGCTTTGGCAATCAAATAGGCTCTTAAAGTAGTAAAAATAAGTAAACTTTAAATTTTTATCGAATAATGATTATGGTTCCTATTGTTTTGTTAATAGAATCGATTTTTTTGATTTTTTTTCTTGTTTTGATGAAATTTTATTATTTGTATCATCTATTAACTTCAGAACTTTATGAGATGCATTATAACAATTTTAGTTATAATCATAATATCTTATTAGAACTTTCACATTCCACTAGGGAAAGTTTTATAGGTAAGAAAATTATATTGCTGTAAGAATTTGGCCAATTGATAGACGAACACAATAAAAGAGTTATATCTATATATTTAATAAATTTATTAATTCATAGTAGCCATATTTTATTATATAGAATTATACAATAAAATAAGATATTATAAAGTATTGGACAGATTTCTATAGAAAGTTGCATTTTTACCATATATTCAATTTTATATTTCCCGATCATCTCCTTTTATTTTGTTTTTTTTTTTATGAGCAAGCTAATTATAGCCATTTTATTAGTTACTATTCAGTTATATTAGCTAATGATGTATATATAAAAATATGTTGTGTGTGTGTATGTATGTATCTTGCTATGTGTTGTATGCTAGTCTAACTAGGAAAGGGGCTAAAAGTATATGTGGGAATTACCAACGAAAGAGGAGATTGAACCTTATATATGTTATATATATTACAATGAAACAGGGATAGAAGGAATTGGGAAATAAAAAAGATGAATAGTGAAACTTAGAATTTAATTATTATTATTATTATTATTGCTGCTGCTGCTGTTGTTAGAGGAATTGATGAGCTTTTTCGTTAAGAATCATGCTTTAATAAAAAGTTTCTATTTTTTCCATAAGAAGTAGTCTTTGATATGTGTATATAGTGGACAGATTAATCATGTGTTTATCAATAAAATAAGTATATACATAGTAAACAGATAAATGTGCATACAAATGGGATAAATGTTTGTATGGACGCTGAAAATATGGATGTGCAGTGTATACAATCGGCCAGTAGGTTTGTAAAGGCATCAGGAGTTATAAAAGTAGCCAATGAGACTAAAAGTTAGTGCCCCACCATTCGGTGGGCCGTTTATCGAATTCCCTGATGTTTTATCGTCGTCGCCCTCCTCCTCCTCCTCCTCCTCCCATGGCGAAATCGATCCTGTGTTTCTGACACGCAGGAGAGCAGCTTCCTCCCCTCGATGTCCCTGTTCAGACTCGAATATTTCAGGAATTCGAGGTTGGTAGAGGTGGCAGCGATTTTCGACACCAACCAAAGAATAACAGGCGGTGGCTTCTTACTCCGCGACGAGGCTCACGAGCCACTTCTCGCCCGAGCGTTTCCAATTGCGGGCGGACCGTTCATCTTCACAGAGGCAGTGGCCGTCCGCCAAGCGATCGAGGAAATGTTGCGGTTGGGCGAGGAGAGGCTCATTATCTGTTCCTCCTCCATGGCTTTGTTAAGATATCTACAAAAAAAATGACTTATTATGATGAATTAATTCGTCGCAATAGGCACAAATGTCGTCGTAAAAACTTATTATGATGATAAAAATTCGTCGTAATACATTACAAAGTCGCCATAATATCAACCTATTACGGCGAAAATAAGTCGCCATAATAGGTTTTTAATTAAATTTTAAAAATATTAAAATTTTATTATGGCGACTTAATTTCGCCGTAATAGGTTGACATTACGGCGAAAATAAGTCGCCGTAATAGGTATTTAATTAATTTTTAAAATTTAATTAAAATTTTATTACGGCGACTTATTTTTGCCGTAATGTCAACCTATTACGGCAAAATTAAGTCACCGTAATAGGTTTTTAATTAAATTTTAAAAATATTAAAATTTTATTATGGTGATGTATTTTCACCGTAATAGGTTGATATTACGGTGAAAATAAGTCACCGTAATAAAATTTTAATATTTTTAAAATTTAATTAAAAACCTATTACGGCGACTTGTTTTCCCGTAATAGGTTGATATTACGGCGAAAATAAGTCGCCGTAATAAAATTTTTTAAATTTTAAAAATATTAAAATTTTATTTTAATATTTTTTTGTATTGCATCTGTTACAATAATATAATATTAAAGCAACGATACAAGAAATAATTTTCTAATATAAAAGTTTCACAAAATAATTTAATAAAAGTTTTCATTCATTTCAATAAAATCATCATATACAATGTTTCAAAAATACATAATTGAAAAAAAAATACATGTACTATGGAGGTGAAGTCTGCTGGGATCCACTAGGATGATATCCAGGCACAAACTGTCACATGAAAGCAGCGAGCTCAGCAGTCATCGCCTGTAGATCCTGGATAGTCTTCTCTTGCTGAGCAAGCTTATTCTCTTGCTGAGCGATGAGCTCTCGGCACTCTTGTAATTCACCCTTTAATTGTGAGCTTTCAGAAGATGAAGAACTACCTCTAATTCTCGATGTACCCTTTGGTAATGGACCCCATCCTCTTTTATAACCAGATCTAGAGCCTAAAACCTCCTCCAAAATGACATCCTCATTGATTGGTTCTACTGTAGAGTCCTGTGAGGAAAGTCGCTCTATTAACTGTGCCTGCAATGAAAAGAAAACAAATTCAATATGTTTAGTATAAAACATTACATTCAATAATATTGTATTTTTAATTGATAAAACTTACATGAGTTTCTTCAGCTTTTCATTTATCCATTGATTCTTCTTTTTATCAAAATGAAGAGTATTCCACAGATGAAGTCTTGATGGCTCCTTTCCAGTAACAGGATCTCTCTGAAAAGAAACAATAATAATTTAAAACAATAATTTAAGACAATAATCTCATACAATTATCAATGTATCAATGGAATAATCTAATACAATTATCAATTGTTAACAAATAATCATTAAATTAAAGGTTTATATCCAAGTTTTTATTCAATCATAAGCTACATTTTGATATGATCTACATGAGAAAGTAATCATAAGTCAATGGTTATATTTTTTTTCAGTCATGAAGTCTCATTGAAAAGCCCTACAATGTGAGGGCAATTCACTAAGTTGATGGTTTTAATCCCGTCATTATGGGAGCACAAGAGAGCTGAACAACGGTTTTAAACCACCCTCCTACTGAAAATTAGAGAAAGTGGAAATAGTACAGATTTGAAACTCTGAAATGATTTTGTGAAAGAGAATATAATTACCACATGATGCACATAAGTCATAAAGAAAAGAGACCAATCTATGCAGAAACGCAAGCATGGAAAAGGCCAATGAAGTTCAACTCAACTCAACTCAACTCATCTAAGCCTTTCCCAACTACATAATAATATCTAGCAGGGTATCATAATCTCTCCATATTCAGCAACCAAATACAAGAAGTTATGAATGCAGTCTTTAGATGCAGGGAAACACTTGCAAACACAAATGCAGCATTCTAATTGCAACTATGGTAAATATGTCTAACCACATAACCTGATAACTATCTACCTAGGATTAATCATCTACTAGGCTGATTCAAGTAGGGGCTAACCAAGTTAGGTAATAATATAAACCATATCATCGTTAATTATCTAGAGTGGTAATATGGCCATTCTCTCAGCTTCATATGCCCTCCCCTCCCCTCACTTCCCCTTCTTCCCTCCATCCTACCTAGTCTCCACCTAACAGTGCCCTACCAAGAGGAACCAATCCTTAAATCCTCCACATCACTTCCTAACACATCAGTCTCTTCTGAAGTTAAAATTATGCACATAGTTTTTTACTTCAGAACTTAGAATTAGGATCTGGTTTTAGATTTCAGATTTCATCCTTGTATAAGGTGGTCATAATTGAAGGAAACAGTAACCCAAAGGCTGCACTGAAGCAATCTGTGGCCAGAGAAAAAAAAAGAAAACAATGGCCTATATTTCTCTATCTCTGTGTGTGTATGCATAATGTGCGCCTGTCTCCTCTCACTCTGATTATCCAAATTCCCATTTTCAATACTTTATCAGGGATACATTATTTTGACATGTTGAGATGTGGTAGAACATATTTAGATGCTATGCATCATCAACAGGGAGTTTGCCTGGTTTTCCATCCCATGCCTTCATCTTTGTAGCATCATCATCAACTTTATGAGAAGGTATGATAATTAAAATTCAAAATAGTTGTGGTCTTCTGTCAACCTCTTGAGTAATGTCTACCACAAAGTGACGTTACATCTAAAATTTGGGCTTTGCACCCATGAGACTGATATTTGTAGTTTATATCCATAATAGTCAAATATTTATAATAATCGAGTGAAAGGGGATACAAAATCTACATATCAACTGGTTCAGTGAAACCAATATCAGTGTAGTCATATCATACTTTCATATGAGAACCTAGTAATATATCACAAAATCATAGAAGAGAATTCTCTGCCAACAATTAGTATTTCGAGATAACCCAGACTGTTAATATGAAGTCAAAGCAAAATTAAGATCTCATCAGTTTGTCTACAAGATTCTAACATGCACCATGACTGAAACGAACACACTTAACTACTACAATCTGCAAAATATCTGCTCACACCCTTCAATTTCATCCGCTAACGTTAAATTTTTCAAATCAAGATTGACCAAGCATGTCTTTATGTTCTTTTGCAATGACTGTGCTACAGTCCTATCACCATATCTTCAAGGAAAAAGGAAGCACAAACAATTTTCCAAAATAAAATCTGAATCATCACACGAAATAAAGCTAGAGGCAGCCAACAGTGGTCAATAAACCAGAAAACAAGCAAGAAGCCAGAAATCATCAAAAGGAAAAGAACTTGATTTTGATGAGACCCCCCTAAAAATAAACCAGAAAACAAGCCTGCCGCCGTGTGCCTGCCCCTCGCTCGCGGCACCGCCTGGGATGCGGCCGAGTGAGAGGGCCGGGCAGAGAGGCACCGTCACCCATCACGGCCTCCCCTTCCCTTCTCCAGCTAGGGCTCGCATCGAGAAACCGCGGCCTCGCCGCTCGCAGCGCCGCCCTCCTTCCCGCCCTGTCTCTCTCCCTCCCTCTCTTTCTCCTTCCCTCTCTCCCACTTCTCTCACTCCCAATTTAACTATGAAACAGGGGAGTCGGTTCCCCGTTCCCCCTGCCCTCAATTCCCCCCCCCCCTTCTCTGTTGGTCTGCCCTCAATTCCCCGCCCCCCTTCTCTCTGTTGGCCTACCCTAAATCCCCCCCGGCGGTCTCTCTCCCCGCCCCCTCCCCAAATCATCAGAAAACAAGAGAAATCGAAAAAAAAAATCCAATGAAACAAGAATCGCGAGCAAGGGGTTTTATAAAGCCCTTCTACTCACCTCGTCGAAGGCTGACAGAGAGGAGCTCGGCGTTCGCAGGTGGAGAGGAGCTCGGAGGCTGACGGCGGAGACGAGCTCGGGGGAAGACGGAAGACGGTGGGAGGAGGGTTTCACAGAAAAAAAATCGCGCGAGGGGAAGACGGAAGACGGCGGGAGGAGGGTTTCACAGAAAAAAAATTGCGCGAGGGTTAGAGAGTATTAAGGGGACCTTATTACGGCGAAAATAACTTTCGTCGTAATAAGGTCTGGTATGAAAGATATTTTTCACTATATTACGATGAATTTGAAAATTCATCGTAATACGTATATTTATTACAGCGAAAATGTATTTCACCGTAATAAAAAGAAAAAAAATTAAAAAAATTAAAATCGTAAAATGTGGAATTATTACGATGAATTATACAATTCGTCGTAATAAATCTTTTAATTACGGCAAAAATGTATTTGTCGTAATAAAAAGTAAAAAAATTAAAAAAATCAAAATCATAAAATAAAATGTGGACTTATTACGATGAATTTAATATTCATCGTAATAAGTCTTTTAATTACGGCGAAAATATTTCACCGTAATAAAAAGAAAGAAAAATTAAAAAAATCAAAATCGTAAAATAAAATGTGGACTTATTACGATGATTTTTTAAACTCATCGTAATAAATCTTTTAATTACAGCGAAAATGTATTTCGCCGTAATAAAAAGTAAGAAAAATTAAAAAATCAAAATCATAAAATAAATGTGGACTTATTACGATGAATTATAATATTCGTTGTAATAAGTCTTTTAATTACGACAAAATATATTTCGCCGTAAAAAGAAAGAAAAATTAAAAAAATCAAAATCGTAAAATCGTAAAATAAAATGTGGACTTATTACGATGATTTATAAAATTCGTCGTAATAAGTCTTTTAATTACGGCAAAAATATATTTCACCGTAATAAAAGAAAGAAAATTAAAAAATCAAAATCTAAAAAAAATGTGGACTTATTACGATGATTTTTTAAAACTCATCGTAATAAGTCTTTAATTACGGCGAAATATATTTCGCCGTAATAAAAAGAAGAAAATTAAAAATCAAAATCGTAAAATAAAATGTGGACTTATTACGACGATTTTTTAAACTCGTCATAATAAGTCTTTTAATTATGGCGAAAAATATTTCTCCGTAATAACAAATTTTATGACGAATTAATTTTTAGTTCGCCGTTATAAATAAACCTATAACGATGAAAATTTTTCGCCATAATAGGTTCGCCACAAATACCATAGTTTCTTGCAGTGTGGCCACTGACAGCAGTGCAGCGGATGGTGTTGTCGGAGAGTGTATCGAGTTGTTCCGCCGGGCCCCTCGGTTTCACCTCGTCTGCGTGCATGAGGAGGAGCTGGTCGCGCGGTGGCTGGCTCAGACTGGCGCGCAGAGCCAGCAGCACATCCAGTGGGACAAGCATTTAATGGATTAACTGTCCGGGAAGCTGAAAGCATAAGAAGCATCGATTGTTATATCTGGAAGTTGGATTTATTTGCTTTATATATTCATGGGACTCTGTCTTGGATGTTCTTAGGTTCCCTTATGATGCATGAAGCTGATTACAGCTTTTAGGATGTGATTTGGATCCATCTGGATGGCTTTACAAATGGCTTCCCATGCTTTATAATATAATTGTTCGACTGAGGTATCAGTTGATAGCTGATATATATGTTTGTTTCAACATGGTATGAATGAATGCATTCTTGTGTGAGGATGAAATCTCACTTCCATTGCAGGATGTATATTTAATGACAAACCTGGGATGTCAGACGTGTTGCATTCAAAAA
>UESW01003142.1:22610-46266 GCA_900491605.1 Calamus simplicifolius | reverse complement strand
CGTACATATCCAAATAATTTGAGATAAAAAAATTTAATTATTTTTATTTATAACTTTTTGTTCATGCATTTGGTCCAACCATATTTATTGTCTAACTTTCTTTATAAAATTATTTAATTAATAGTTGGAAAGACTTTATTTTAACGTTTTTAACATGGATAAGAATAGATAAGGATATCTTTAAACACTTTAACGTTCATACGATAACCAATATCCAAACACCTATATGATTACCAAGGGAAATTAATTGTAAATAATTGTTTTGATGAGGGCAATAATGGGCAAAATTTATTGTGGGAGCTTTTAGTTATTTACATTTAGTGTAGAAAACCATAAGCGGTCATAAGAACTTTGCACAAACCGAGCTTCTATTTTAAATATATGTGTATATAATAAAAAAGTAATAGTATTATTTTTAAATTTAAAAATTGTTGTAGGCTCGTCATAAATATTAAATTCAAAAATATGGCTTCTTGTTTTTATTTATTATTCCGTATAACCCCTTAATTTATATTAAAATCAGTTATAGTGTTTCCTTCGTCCTAAATTGCACATTTTCGCTCTTCAAATTAATGCTATTATTAGTGGGAGTTATGATAATTAATGTTATATAAATGGGTTCAGCTATGTTATTTTTTTATATACTTTTTTTTTAAGACAAACGGGCTTTATCTCACCCGTTTAAGAGTTCCATATTAAATATGCCTTCAGACCTTTTACTACATTTTATGTTCTTGGACTTTATTTTATTTATGGTACTATTCACATATAGCTAGAACATAGTAGCAAAAGCCTATATATGTATGTATGTATGTGTATATATATATGCACACACATACATACACATATGCATACATACATACATACGTACATATATATATATATATATATATATATATATATATATATGTGTGTGTGTGTGTGTGTGCACGCGCGCGCGTGTGTATCTATGTATGTATGGATGTATACATAAGCTCGTGTATTATATGTAAATATGTCTATATATACACATATATATGTATGTTTGTGTGTTTGTGTATACATACATACATATTCACACACACACACACACACACACACACACACACATATATATATATATACATATACATATTTCAATATAATATAGAAAATAAGTTTGACTTGATTACATTTAGATGTACTCAAACTTAAATTTAGTCACCTTTTTAACTATTAGATCTATATGAATTTTGAACCCAACAAACCACTTTAACCATCTTTACTTGCTTAAAAAATCTGATAAAATAAGCAGAAATATGTAAAAAATAAATAAAAATAGGATGGAAGTAAACACTAATTATTTGGGGGTGATGGTAAATATTTATCTTAGAGTATAATGCCAACATATCTAGAATAAGACTTTGTTTGGGCTAATAAACACCTAGTTTAAGTGGTAAATAGAAATGCTATAAAAATAAATAAAAGCTATTAAATCAAAGATATGGTAAATATAAATGATGTAATAATAAATAAAAATTATTGAATCAAAGATATCATATTTTGTATGCCTTAAGATATGCTTGCACATCATGTTTATTCAATTTTCATGAATGCATGTTACCACTTGTTGCTGCGGAAATCCATTCTCCGACTCGGGTGCACCTCTGGCTTCTTATCCGGATGCTGATCTTGTCGCCTCGAGTGGAACCTGCAAGATAGTCCGCACGTAGAGGGTGCTATGGGGGTTGCCCTCTGCGGAGGACCCTCCAACACCCAAGTCAATGGAGATTCACAGCAAGCAGATTTGAGGAGAAGACTCTCACAGAAGAGTTCCCTTTAGGTGGGTGTTCTCTCGAGAGCTCTGAGCTCAGGGGAGCTTCAATGGAATATCCGAGCCAGTGAATGAGTGTGAGTAATTGCATAAAAGTATGCGTACCTGAGAGATTGGAGGACTGTGGCATTATAGGGAATCAACTGGTTCCTTGGTCATGTCGTGAGGAGAGGTCTGAAAGTCGTTATGATTCAAAATGGATTCGAATCAAGTTTGTTGTAAAACCAGTAGGATCCGTCTTTTCGGTTAAAGGATCGACGGCTGGGAGAGTTGGTTGATACCTTGAGATTCAATGATCACATAGACCTAGGCCACTCTTGTGGATCCTAGGCCACTTCTAGGTATGATTCCTCGTTTGGAATCTTATTCAGTTACAGTGAATTCGAACTCTCCTATGTCGGATTCCGCAAAGGTATTTCGAATGCCTTGGTTTGGCCAGAACAAGGAATAACCTGGTTTTTTATGTATAGAATGGCTCGGCTCGGATTGCCGAGGTATGAGGATAGTTCAAGGTACCGAGATACGATCGGCTTAGATTGCCGAGGTATGAGGATAGCTTGGGTTACCGAGGTATGAGGATGGTTCGAATTGTCGAGGCAACCCAACTTTGTCAAAGGCGATTCAGCTTCGTCGCTTGGCTATTATGCCAGCTGGCCAATAGGGTGTTTGGATTGGGCATGACCCAATTATCGATGTGGGCGGTCAATAATGCAATGATGATTTTACCCCTCATCAAGAATCAATGGAACCTGGCTTCAAGCTGTTGAACCAGGTTCGGGCAGATCCCCTTAGGGTGGAGGGGAAGGCTCTGCATAGGATCGCATCTGATGCTTCGTGGAATATCATGATGGATCTGAAGCTACTGAGATGGTCGTTGGGATCAGTGGATCCGTGATACGACTCGATAGTAGGGAGCTTGACATGAGGGGGAATCACTTCCCTCATGATCCTCTCAGATAAGGGGATGCCCTGCTCTGCTTTCGGTTGAGGCGGAGGGGCTTGTCTGGCGATGTATAACTCTCGACGCTATTCTTTCCGCATCTCCTGCATCTACTGCCTGATCCCCTCGTCCAGAGTGGTAGGAGGGATCGGGCGATGGGAAGGCAGCAACGGCATTGAGCTCTGGGAAGACACCGGAGAAGGGGAACGAACCCGCCTAGATCTGAGTGGGCTCTTTCTCCAGCTCATTGCGGCGCTGGTTTTGCCTTTGCGGGCTAGCGATGATAATCCGCTGCTTCTGGCAGATTAGAGGAAGAAATTGCTAGCGGAGCAAGGGCAGTGGCCTCTTCGTGAAGCTGAGGAGCAGGGACGGCAAGGCCAGGAGTCGCCTAAAGTCCCTGGACCAACTGGGTCAATGCCTGAACCTGCTGGACCAGAGTGGCGAACTGGTCCAACATTACCACCGTTGCCGATGGCGAAGGGGTTTCAGCTGACGATGGCAGTGGAGGAACTGTACCGCTAATCAGATCAGGTCTTTGAGAGGCGGCCTGATCTTGAGCTTCAGATGTAGCTCTTTTCCGATTGGCCATTAGAGGATGCTCTTCTGATTTTTTGAGTCTTGTCTCATGGATCATAAGTTTATCGGACTTGGGGCCCTTCCTCTAGCACCAATCTATTACCGCAGAAATCCGTTCTCCGACTTGGGTGCGCCTCTGGCTCCTGATCCAGACGCCGATCTCGTCTCCTTGAGCAGAACCTGCAAGACAGTCCGTACGCAGAGGGTGCTATGGGGGTTGCCCTCTGCGGAGGACCCTTCGATGCCCAAGTCAGTGAAGATTCACAGCAAGCAGATTTGAGGAGAAGACTCTCACAGAAGAGTTCCCTTTAGGAGGGTGTTCTCTCGGGAGCTCTGAACTCAGGGGGAGCTTCAATGGAATATCCAAGCCAGTGAATGAGTGTGAGTAATTGCATAAAAGTATGCATACCTGAGAGATTGGAGGACTGTGGCATTTATAGGGGATCACCTGGTTCCTTGGACGTGTCGTGAGGAAAGGTCTAAAAATCGTTATGATTCGAAACGGATTCAAATCAAGTTTATTATAAGACCAGTAGGATCCGTATCTTTTCAGTTAAAGGATTGACGGCTGGGAGAGCTGGTAGATTCCTTGAGATTTAGTGATCATATAGACCTAGGCCACTCTTGTGGGTCCTAGGCCACTTCTGGGTATGATTCCTCGTTTGGAATCTTATTCAGTTACAGTGAATTCGAACTCTTCTGCATCGGATATGCAGAGGTATTTCGAATGCCTTGGTTCGGCCAAAATGAGGAATAACCTAGTTTTCCGAGGTATAGAATGGCTCGGCTCGGTAACCCGAGCTATCCTCATACCTCGGCAATCTGAGCCGATCATACCTCGGTACCCTAGCTATCCTCATACCTTAGCAATCCGAGCCGATCGTACTTCGGTAACCCGAGCTATCCTCATACCTTAGCAATCCGAGCCGAACCATTCTATACCTCGAAAAATTAGGTTATTCCTCATTCTTTTATATTATGTTTATCATTTATTGCATCACTTCACTTATGCACATTCTTCTTGAGGAATTAGTTTTAATTGTTAAATTTTAAAAGAACCCAATTCATCCCCCTCTTAGGTTGCCATGGGCCAACAATTTTATTTATGGTACTACTCACGTATAGCTAGAAACATAGTAGCAAAAGCCTATATATATATATATGTGTGTGTGTGTGTGTATGTATCTATATGTATGTATGGATGTATACATAAGTTCGTGTATTATATGTAAATATAGTTTATATATACACATTATATATGTATGTTTGTGTGTTTGTGTATACATACATACATATACACACACACACATATATATACACATATTTCAATATAATATAGAAAAAAAGTTTGACTTGATTACATTTAGTAGATGTACTCAAACTTAAATTTAGTCATCTTTTAAACTATTAGATCTATATGAATTTTGAACCCAACAAACCACTTTAACCATCTTTACTTGCTTAAAAAATCTGATAAAATAAACAGAAATATGTAAAAAATAAATAAAAATAGGATGGAAGTAAACACTAATTATTTTGGGGGTGATGGTAAATATTTATCTTAGAGTATAATGCCAACATATCTAGAATAAGACTTTGTATGGGCTAATAAACACCTAGTTTAAGTGGTAAATAGAAATGCTATAGAAATAATAAAAGCTATTAAATCAAAGATATGGTAAATATAAATGATGTAAGAATAAATAAAAATTATTGAATCGAATATATCATATTTTGTATGCCTTAAGATATGCTTGCACATCATGTTTATTCAATTTTCATGAATGCATGTTACCACTCAAACAAAATGTTTTATCAAGAAAAAGACTTGCTGCACCGCCCTTCGATGGAGCAAGCACGTACCGACCATTCAGATTAGCCATCCGTGCATGCCGATGCGCATGCGGTGCGATAAGGCCCATTAGGCCATCGCACGCGCGCTGGCATGCGCGGGCGATCAATTCGCGGCTGATGCACACTTACTGTAGGACGGTGCAGCAAGACTTTTTTATTTTATTAATTCAAGCTTATCGTTTGTTTTAAATATTTAATATATTTTTTTAGGATAAATATTTACCGTTGCTTCTAAAATCATTAATGTTTGCTTTCATAGGATTCGTATTTATTATTTCCTATATATATATATATATATATATATTTAATTTATTATTATTATTATTATTATTATTATTATTATTATTATTTCATCAAGTAGAAGGGGATGATTAATGTGTTGCCTTTCACATCGAGAAATATATATATATATATATATATACAATAGCAAATGGCTTTGAAGGCAACATCCTGGTTTGTAATGCATTGATAGACATGTATGCAAAATCATGCATGCAAAAACTAGTCTGTTGGACTGCCATGATCATGTGTTATGCCATGAATGGAGATTTTGTAGAAGCTTTAGATCTATTTTCTTAGATGGTGCAATCAAAATTGAATCCAAATCATATAACATTTTTGGCTGTTCTTCAAGCATGTGTCCATAATGGCTTTCTGGGAAACGGGTGGGTGTATTTTGATATGATAAGTAAAATATATTACAGAGTCTAGATTGGAACACCATTCTTGCCTGGCTGTTCTCCTTGGTCATCGAGGAACACAAAAAGAGACATTCAGATTCATCCAAACCATGTCTATCGGACCAGATGCTGGTGTGTGGGGGACTCTTCTTGGTGCTTGCATAACTCACCACGAGACAGAGATCGGGATGTCTGTAGCAAGCCATCTTTTTTATTTAGAACCTCAAGCAGCAGCAACATATGTTGGTATGACCAATATTTTTGATGCAAAAGAGAGCTGGGAAGGTGTGTCGAAATTACGTGCAAAGAAACAAAAGGGGATCAGGAAGTCACATGGACAAAGCATTGCTCAGGGGAATGGAAAATTTCGTATATTCACTGTTGCATATAGGACTCATCCTGAAGACTTACGGATTCATGAAGTCTTGGATAATTTGGCTCTGCACTTAAAGAAGCAGGTCATTTGACAGATTTTGAATATTTATTGACATATGAACTGGAACAGAAATGGAATCAGGTCATTTGTTTTGCTGGAAAGAAGCAGTTTCTTTCTATTTTGGTCCAAAGTGCTCACAAATGTTGGGACATCTAAGCCTGATAACTTGCGTTCAGATTTGGTTTGCCCAGCAGCACCCTCTGTGGAGAAAGATATGCTATAAGTGCCGTCTCTTATATGTGAAGATATGATTTATGCTTGGAACTGCTAACGGAAACCACCAGGTAAATTCCAGGAAATACAGATACCACATCCACATCTTGCTAAGAATATGGTCACTATATAAATATTAAATGACACATTCAATTATATGCACAGTCATGACATATAGATTTCAAAAAATGAGTGTATTTGGGATATGGACTGTTCCTACTTCTGGAGT
The DNA here is from genome assembly GCA_900491605.1 of Calamus simplicifolius. Lineage (NCBI taxonomy): Eukaryota > Viridiplantae > Streptophyta > Magnoliopsida > Arecales > Arecaceae > Calamus > Calamus simplicifolius. The sequence goes on along the minus strand of UESW01003142.1, from coordinate 39,546 downwards.
TTCGCCCATAATGGAACCTCGCAGATCCTCCAGCAGCAAAATGTTTTTAGTGAAGTGGGTGATGCCCTAGTCTTCTCACCCTTCCACTACTTAGAGGGGGTTCTGGGATTAAATCTTAAGCGGGGAATCTCCAAATACTGAATCTAGGTAATTTACTTCGACCAGATCTTTCCTCTCTTTTTCTATCTATGAAAAGAAAGAAAAAAAAAGGGGAAAAAAGAAAAACTTGAGTGTCATATGCTCCACCACATTTAGTACACTTGTCATTCTTCATGCATCATGGATATATCCAAAAAACAGTGATCAAATGCTTCCATAAGCGGATTTTTATTTTTATTTCTTAAAAATAATTCTACTTATAGGTATACTCTTGATGCAATTGCTTCATAGCCTTCATAAGCAAAACGCTTCCTAGCAATGACACCTAGTTGAAGCCAATGCTTCCTTTAAGATTGGCTCATCTAATTTGAATCAATTTTGTTGCTGCTGAATTCCGTTCTCCGACATAGAGGCGGTGCATGTCGGGATCCGGATAGCACTCTCCCATCCGAATGGACCTGCAAGACAGTCTTTACGCAGGAAGCACAGAGGGTAATCCCTACGAAAGACCCTCCGACGCCCAAGTCAGTGAAAACTCTTAGCAAACATATGAGAGAAAAAGGTTCCGGCAGAAGGATCTCTCTCTGAGAGGGTTTCTCAGGAGTAATGGCCTTTGTTAGAGTTGCGAGAATATGAGAACCCTTTTTTTCTTATCTGAAGGGTCTAGGGATATGGTATTTATACACCGCCAAGATGATGAGTAGTTATTTGACTTTTCGGGCGCGTTTTAGGAATTTAGCATCCGATAATGCCAAAATCCCATCAGTTACGGGGATCAGCAGTTGATGAAGCTGATGGGTGCTTTATCAAAATTTAAAATCCCATTGATCATGGATAGAGTGCTGTATTTGGCTCTCGTTTCTGTTTTGGGAAGCTCACTCCACAATCCTTGCGATCGGAATGGTTCATCCTCCAAGATATCCGATGTGGTTTGAAGCAGCAATGGCGCTTACGTTGAGGAGATAAGGATCGATCATGCCGAGGTATGGAGGTGGTTTGGCTTTGCTGAGGTACTAAGATAGCTCGGCCCTGCCGAGGTATGGGATAACTCGGCCCTATCGAGGTTTAAAGATTGCTAATGCCAGATCATCTCTCTTGAATGCCTATGAGGTAATGGTGGTTTTCTTCTCTTTTGGTGGATAATTATCGATCCCAAGGTGCCATCACTTGGCAGAGAATAAGCGGTAAGGCCAGGTCTTCTCAAACATGTACCGATGCCAGAGATCGAGATCAAATCTAGGGTTGGTGCTGAGTCCAACTCTGGAGTCGATGCCAACTCTAGAAACTGAGACCGACTCTGATATTGGTGCTGAGTCTGACTCTGGCATCGGTGTCAAGACTGACTTGGTTGTCTGTTGGACTATAGCTTCATCAGTCAATTTGAACGTGGCATGATCAGTTGCATTGAAGATAACTTGGTCCTTGTTGCCATGCACGCTTATTGATGCGGTAATGATTTTCTTCCACATCACATGCCCCCCACTTCTTAGTCCGAACCATAGGTTCGGGCATAGGGAGTAGAGTCCCCAGATGGCTTTGTTCTCTACTTACAATAGCAATTGAGATTGCTATCCTCAAGGCTTGGATAAATTTTTTACTTGGCCTATCCAAGGTACAAAGAAAATATTTTACTTGGCCTTGCCAAGGTTCGGAGAAAACTCGGCCGTGCCGAGGTACGGAGAAAGTTTTACTTGGCCCAACTAAGGTACGGAGAAGGCTCTACCATGCTGAGGTTCGGACGACTCCGATCGGCCTTACCGAGGCTTGAAGGATCTTTTACTTGACCCTGCCAAAGTTCGAAGAAAACTCGGCCGTGCCAAGGTACGAAGAAAATTTTACTTGTCCCAGCCAAGGTACGGAGCAAGCTCGATCGTGCCGAGGTTCGGAGGACTTCGATCGGCCTTGCCGAGGCCCGAAGAATCTTTTACTTGGCTTTGCCAAGTTCGAAGAAAAGATTTACCAAGGTTTTAAAAAACTTGGCCATGCTGAGGTACGAAGAAAATTTTACTTGGTCCAGCTAAGGTACGAAGAAGGCTCGGCTATGCCGAGGTTCAGAGGACTCTGGTCGGCCTTGCCGAGGCCCGAAGGATCTTTTACTTAGCCCTGCCAAGGTACAGAGAAAAGATTTTACTTGGCCCTGCCAAAGTTCAAAGAAAACTCAGTTGTGCCAAGGTACGGAGAAAATTTTACTTGGCCTAGCCAAGGTACGGAGAAGGCTTGGCCATGCCGAGGTTCAGGACTTCGGTCAGCCTTGCCAAGGCTCGAAGGCTCTTTTACTTGGCCCGGCCAGAATTCGGAGAAAGCTGGGTCGTGCTGAGGTACGAGAAAGTTTTACTTGGCTCAACCAAGATACGGAGAAGGCTCAGCCATGCCAAGGTTTGGAGGACTTCGATCGGCCTTGCTGAGGCCCGGAGGATCTTTTATTTTGCCCTGCCAAGGTTCGAAGAAAGCTTGATCGTGCCAAGGTACATAGAAAGTTTTACTTGGCCCAACCAAGGTACGGAGAAGGCTCGGCTATGCCGAGGTTCGAGGACTTCGTCGGCCTTGCTGAGGCCCGAAGGATCTTTAACTTGGCCCCGCCAAGGTATGGAGCAAAGATTTTACTTGGCCCTGCCAAGGTTCGGATAAAACTCGGTCGTGTTGAGGTACGGAGAAAATTTTACTTAGCCCAGCCAAGGTACGGAGAAGGCTTGGCCGTGCCGAGGTTCTAAGGACTCCTATCGGCCTTGCTGAGGCCCGAAGGATATTTTACTTGGCCCTGCCAAGGTTCGGAGAAAGCTCAGCCATGCCGAGGTACGAAGAAAGTTTTACTTGGCCCAGCCAAGGTATGGAGAAGGCTCGGCTGTGCCGAGGTTCAGAGGACTCTGGTTGGCCTTGCCGCGGCCCGAAGGATCTTTTACTTAGCTTTGCCAAGGTATGAAGAAAAGATTTTACTTGGCCCCACCAAAGTACGAAGAAAAGATCCCTGCCAAGGTTTGGAGAAAACTCGGTCGTGCCGAGGTACGGAGAAAATTTTACTTGGCTCAGCCAAGGTACGGAGAAGGCTCGACCGTGCCGAGATTCGAAGGACTCTGGTCCACCTTGCCGAGTCCTGAAGGATTTTTTATTTGGCCCTGCCAAGGTTCGGAGAAAAAATTTTACTTAGCCCTGCCAAGGTTCGGAGAAAACTCGGCCATGCTGAGGTACGGAGAAAATTTTACTTGGCCCAGCCAAGGTACGAAGAATGCTCAGCCGTGCCGAGGTTCGGAGGACTCCGATCGGCCTTGCAGAGGCTCGAAGGATCTTTTACTTGGCCCTGCCATGGCACGGAGAAAAGATTTTACTTGGCCCTACCAAGGTTCGAAGAAAACTCGATCGTGCCGATGTACGAAGAAAATTTTATTTGGCCCAGCTAAGGTACGAAGAAGGCTTGGCCGTGCTGAGGTTTGGAAGACTCCGGTCAGCCTTAACGAGGCCCGGAGGATCTTTTACATGGCCTTGCTAAGGTTCGGAGAAAAGATTTTACTTGGCCCTGCCAAGGATCGGAGAAAACTCTGTCGTGCCAAGTATGAAGAAAATTTTACTGGCCCAGCCAAGGTACGAAGAAGGCTTGGCCGTGTCGAGGTTCGAAGGACTCCAGTCGGCTTTGCCGAGACCTGAAGGATCTTTCACTTGGCCCTGCCAAGGTATGGAGAAAAGATTTTACTTGACCCTGCCAAGGTTCAAAGAAAACTCGGTCGTTTTGAGGTACGGAGAAAGTTTTACTTGGCTCAGCCAAGGTACGGAGAAGGCTCGGCCATGCTGAGGTTCGGAGAACTCCGGTCGGCCTTGCTGAGGCCCAGAGGATGGACGAAGGTGGTCACTAGGCCGTGCCTGGCACGACACGACCCAGGCCCATCGTGTCTTAAGAATTATCGTGTCGTGCCTAGCACAGCCCATTTGTTATTGGGCCGTGCCAGGCACGGCACAGAAAAAAAATTTGAATTCAGCACGGCCCATGACTATCATGCCATGGCATGGCCGCCTGGTGCCTAGGCACCAGCCTAGGCGCTGGTGCCTAAGCACCAGGTGCCTAAGCACCATGTGGTAGCTGGTGCCTAGGCACTAGCTGGGCCGCACGGCCGCCTGGTGCTTAGGCACCAGCCTAGGCGCTGGTGCCTGGGCACCAGGTGCCTAGGCACCATGTGGTAGCTGGTGCCTAGGCACTAGCTGGGCCAATGGCCCAGCCGTTTTTAATGGCTATATAGCCGTTAAAGGCTGTAGGGAGGGGTTTAGACCATTTTACCCCTCCCAACAGTCATATAACGGCTATATCAAAGGGTAATTTTGAAAAAAATTAGGAATTCTATAAATAGATGAACTCTCCCTCATTCTTACCACACCAAACCAACTCCTCTATTACTACTATTTCTCTCTTCCAGCAAGTGCTCTAGTAGATTAGCAATTTAATTTTTAGTTTGCAAGTGTTCTTACAAGTGGCAAGTGCTCAAGCAAGTAGTCAAGTGCTACAAGGTCAATTCTTGTTGAGAGGCAAGAGCGCAAGAGGAAGCTCACAAATCTCGGCTCCACGCCTCCACCTCTGATCTTTTCTCAATTCCTTTTTGTGGGTTAGTTTTTATTTTTTTTATTTATTAATTAAAAATTTTAGATATGACATCTTTTAACGAAAGTAATTTTAACATGCACGCTTTTTCTAAGGGTGAGGAAACTAATCCCCAAGGACCACAACCCCAATCCCAACTCCAAGTTCCATCTAGAGCTAGTGTCTGTGAGTGTCAAACCTCTTCTCGTAAGAAGAATAGTAATGTTTGGATTGATTTCGATAGAATTATGGTTGAAGGAGTCTATAAAGCAAAATGTAAAAAATATGCAAAACTTTACAGTTGTTCTAGTACTGGGGGAACAGGGCATGTAAGAAGACATCAAGAGAGTCATAGGATGCATGATTCCCATCAGCAAGGACTCCTTAATATACAAGAGGGATTACTTGTAGGCAATTTTGCATATAACCACGAAAATCAAAGAAAATTACTGGTAAGATGGATAGTTCAAGATGAATTACCTTTTAGTTTATCTGAATCTTATAATTTTGAAAGATGTTTAATTAGGCCTACAACCTGCTTATAAAAGAACTAGTAGCCGTACCTTTAGAAGAGTGGCTATGACAAACTTTTTTAGCAATGAAACAAAGTTTAACGGAAAGCCTTTCAAATTTAAATGCTAGAATTTCTTTAACTTATGATATTTGGTCGGCATCTGTAGGTAGTAATTGTTTTATTGCTGTTACTACTCATTATATTGATAATGATTGGCAATTAAATAAACGAATTATTGCTTTTCGTGCTCTTGATTTTTCGCATTCAGGACAATAAATTTCAAATATTATTTATCAAACCGCATGCTCATATAATATTAATAATAAAATAATGTCAATTACTTTTGATAATGCATCTAATAATAATTCTGTTGTTGCATTATTAAACAACTCTTTGCATCCCATTTTAGATGGACAATTATTTCATATTAGATGTGCATGTCATATATTAAATCTTTCTGCTCAATATGGCATGAACATAATTCAAGAGGTTATTTCAAAAATTAGAAATGCAGTTTCTTTTATTCATGCTTCAAGGTCAAGACTTCAAGAATTTAAACAATTGTATAGATCATGGTAAATATTTTAAAAAATTTAAACTTGATGTAATAACTCGTTGGAATAGTATCTATGCCATGATACATGATGCATATCCATATAAGAACTTATTAAGTGCTTATATTAATGAGCGTGGATTAGGATTTACATTGACTGAAGCTGATTGGAATCAAGGTAAAATTTTAGAAGTTTTTTTGTTACTTTTTATGATGCTACAAATGTTCTTTCAAGTATTTATTATCCAACTTCTTGTTCATTTTTACAAAAAGCATATGTAATTAGTGAAAAATTTAAAGAATATAGATATCATGAAGTTTTAATGTCTATTATACATAATATGAAAACTAAATGGAATGAATATTAGAATAGGATATGTCCATTGCATAACTTAGCTGTTGTTTTTGATCCTAGAGTTAAATTAAATGGTGTAATTTTTTTAATTGATCAATATTGTAAAAACATGAATCAAAATTCTGAACCTGCTAAAGATGAGGTAACACGACTTCTTATGATATTTATTATTTATATAATGATAAAATTTATGGATCTAGAATACCTGCTCAAAGCACTGCTTCTTCTTCTAGATCTCGTTCGTCATCTATTTTTTCATTCATTAGAAGACACGCACATGCTTCATCATCTTCTTCATCTTTAAGTAATGAATTAGAATTTTATTTATGAAACGATCTTCATTCTGCATATGATGAAGATCAAATAGAAAGTCTAGATGATTAGCTTGGTGGAAGAGTATTAAAAATCAATATCTCGTTATGTCTGCCATTGCACGAGATATTTTAGCTGTGCTGATGTCCATAGTAGCATCGGAATCCATTTTTAGTACAGGTTGACGTATTTTGGACGAAAAGAGAAGTAGGATGACTGGTGAGACAGTTGACATGCTTATCTGCTTCAAAGACTGGTTGGATGCTAAGGCAAGGCTTCAAGATAAAGGTAGACATGACTTAACCAGCGAAGATGATGATGACACAAATACTATGATGACTGATGAGTGATGAGTGAGTCATTTCTACTTTTATAATTGTATATTTTAATTTTTTAAATTGTTAAAAACTTAAAGTAAGTCATCTTTATTTTTTTCTCCTTGCTTATTGTATTATGCTCTGGAGGTCAGGCCTAGCCCTCCTCTCTTCTGTACCATTTTGATTTTAAATTAATAAACTGGTAGGGGTCTATGCCAAACCTCCCACCATTAAGGTGGCTTTATATTAATAAAAAAATTTATTCCTAATAATTTTTTAATTTATCAAAAAAATATTTTTTTTATAAATTTTTTTATTTGAGCCGTGCACGGGCCAGGCCCCAGGTGGGCCGTGCCTGGCATTGCCCAGGCCCACCTGGGCCAGCACGGCTCAGGCCCACCTGGGCCGTGCCAGGTGGGCCATGCCGGCACGCACGGCGAGCCGACCCAGGCCCGTCATGAGCCGTGCCGTGCTGTGCTGGGCCATCAGAAAAAATTTTTCGCTCGCACAGCACGTTCACTGGGTCATGTCGGCATGGCCCGATACTGTAGAAGTACGGGGCCGTGCCTGGCACGGCCCATGTGGGCCTGGGCCGTGCCATGCCATGGGTGGCACGGCCCAGTGCCTACCTCTAGATGGACCCATAGGTCTAGACATGGGCACAGCCCAAGCCCGTCGGGCCAGCCAAAAAAATGGGCCGTGCTCCAAAAAAATGGGTCGTACAGGGCATGGCCCATTAAAAAAATTTGCTCGCCCGGCACGGCCCGCGGCCCATTTTGGGCTAGGCCATGCCAGGGCATGGCCAGTCAGGGTCGTGCCAGTCACGGGCCGTGCCAGGCATGGCTCAACATGGGCCATGCCTGGCACAGCCCACCATGGGCCATTATGGTCAAGACCCTGATATTAAAAATTATTTTTTTAACTTAATTTTTTTTAATATCAGGCCCTTGTGGGCCATGCCAGTCCAGGCCCATGATGGGCTGTGCTGAGATTGGTCCGCGGGCCAGACTTTCCAAGCCCGTACATGGGTTAATGATCCGGCAAGATCTACCTTTCATCCACAACTCAAGAAGATTATTATTCAATAAGAAATATTTGAATTGAAAAGTGAAGTTTTATTACAATGAGCAAAATGGCTCAGTTTAGGTATACTTCACTGGTAATATACTTGGGGTTTAACCGAATTCCATGTCCTGGGGGTATTGTGTCCCTTGAAAGTCTTTATTGCTCGGAGGTAATCCGAGTTCCATGTCCTGAGGGTACTGTATCCCTTGGAGGTCTTATTGCTCGGAGGTAATCCGAGTTTTATGTCCTGGGGTTACTATATTCCTTAAAGGTCTTCATTTGAAAAGGCGAGCCCCTCGCACCGGACCTTTTTAGGCCGGTTCTCCTTTTCATTTGGCCGTTCCTAAGAGGAGTCGACCATAGTAATCATATTAACATTACCAGTCATCGGTGGGTTTGGTGGGGGTAGTTGTCGAAGCTCTTGTGGACGTTCTACTCTGTGGGCTGCTTCGGGGGTGTATTGATTGAACCTCCATCGCGCTTCTGGCGCGCTTTCTTAGCGGTGGGGCCCCATGGAGATGAGGTAGGCTCGTAGGGCTAGTCGGTCGATTCTTTTCTGAGTCTTTTTTCTCCTTGAATTGTTATGCTCGGGTTGACCATCTTGATTCTTCGACCCTGGCTTACTTGTCTGCCAAGGCCATCATCGGAGAGGTTCTTCAGGTAGTTAATTTTTATGGCTAAGTAGAAGTCCCCCTCCTTTGGCACTCCGCCAGCTAGAGTAGACATGGCCACCTCATGGTTGAGGTGATCAACTTCTAGCATGGCCGTGTTAAAATGGCCAAGAAAACTTCTCAAGGACTTCTTCTCTGCTGCTTGACTTCGGAGAGGGAGTCAGATTTTCTTTAGCGGCGGTTGCTGATGAACTGACTGGTGAATAGGCAACCCAGTTCATCGAAGGAATCGATGGAATTTGACTTCAGAGTGTTGAATCACGTTCTTATGGACCCCCTGAGAGTAGAGGGAAAGCCCCGTATAGGATCACATCCGATGCTCCATGGAACATCATGATGGACCGAAAGCTACTTAAGTGGTCGTCAGGGTTGGTGACCCCATGGTATGGCTCGATGGTGGGGAGCTTGATATGGGGCGAGATCACCTCCTGCATGATCTTCTCGGTAAAAGGTATACCTTGCTCCACCTTGGGTTGAGGATGGGGCGCCTGCTTGACACGTCTAATTCCTGACGCAACTCTTTGCACATCTTCTAGAGTTGCCGTTGAACCCCATTATTCAAACAGTAGAAGAGACGGGGCAGGGGGATCGCGGTGTCAAGTCATGGCGAGAGAATACAAGGGATAGGGAATAACCCCGATGGGATTAGGTAGGCTCCTATCTCTATCCTTCTAGGGAGGCGGTTCAACTCCTTCATAGCCGTCCGTCAAGGGAGGCTCGTGGCCTCGAATGGATTGGGTGGAAGAGCCGCCGTGGAACCGGGGTGGTTATTCCACTAGGAAGCTGTTGAGTGGGCGCAGCTAGAAGAGGAACTCCAGGAAGCCTTTGCACCAGCTGTGACAAGGCTTGAACTTGTTGGATCAGCATGGCAAACTGGTCCTGGGTGACGAGGCTACTGGATGGAGGAACTTGGTTGGTGACGGCTGCGAGGGTGTCGTGTTGTCTATAGGATCAGGTCTTTGAGAGGTGGCCTGATTAGGAGCATCTGCGGTTGCTCTTTTGCGGTTGACCATCTAGGAATATGTCCTTATTTGGAACCTTGTCTCTTTAATTATAAGTTTGGGACTTGAGGCCCTTCCCCTAGCGCCAATCTATTGCTGCTGAATTCCGTTCTTTGGCTTGGGGATGGTACACGTCGGAATTCGGGTAGCGCTCTTCCATTCGGATGGACCTGCAAGGAGTCTTTATGCAGAAAGTACAAGGGATGGACCCTGCGAAAGACCCTCCGATGCCCAAGTCAGTAGAAACTCTTAGCAAACAAATGAGAGGAGAAGGCTCTGACAAAAGGATCTCTCTCTGAGAGGGTTTCTCAGGAGTAATGGCCTTTGCTAGAGTTACAAGAATGAGAGTCCTTTTTTTCTTACCTGAAGGGTCTAGGGATGTGGCATTTATGCGCCGCTAGGATGGTGAGTAGTTACCTGACTTCTCGGGTGCGTTTTAGGGAGTTGGCATCTGATAAGACTAAAATCTCATCGGTTATGGGGATTGGCAGTTGATGAAGCTGACGGCGCTTTATTAAAAATTTGAAATCCCATTGATTACGGATGGAGTGCTGTATTTGGCTTCTGTATCTGTTTTAGGAAGCTCACTCCACAATCCTTGCGATCGGGGTGGTTCATCCTCCGAAATATCCAGCGTGGTTTGAAGCAGCAGTGGCGCTTACGTTGAGGGAATGAGGGTGATCTCGCCGAGGTATGGAGGTGGTTCGGCCTTGCCGAGATACTGAGATAGCTCGGCCTTACCGAGGTTCGAAGATAGCTCGGCCTTGCCGAGGTACAGATAACTCGGCCCTGCTGAGGTTCGGAAATTGCTGATGCCAGATCATCTCTCGAATGCCCATGAGGGAATGGTCTTCTTCTCCTTTAGTGGATACCAAGGTGCCATCACTTGGCAGAGAATAAGCGTTGAGGCCAGGTATCGTCAGGCATGTACCGACGCTGAAGACCGAGGTCGAATCTGGGGTCGGTGCTGAGTCCAACTCTAGAGTCGATGCCGACTCTAGAAGCTAAGACCGACTCTGATGTCGGTGTCGTGTTCGACTCTGGCGTCGGTGCCGAGTCCGACTCTAGCGTCGGTGCCGGGCTTGACTCTGGCTGTCGGTTGGACTATAGCTTTGTCAGTCAATTTGAACGTAGCTTGATCAGCCACATCGGAGATAACTTGGCCCTTGTTGCCATGCACGCTTATTGATGTGGTGATGATTTTCCCCGCATCAAATCTGAAGATGTTTCAACTTTTAATGTTCAAGCTCAATCTAAATTTTATTAATTGCGTCAATACTTATATATTAATAATAGTGACATAAAATAAAAGCTATATTTGAATGCATCTTATTCTTCTACTAGAAAGCCTCATATTTTAATTCTCAGAAAAGTGTTTGTTCATTTGGCTTCTCATGTTTAATATTCATTGTTTTAACTTAAAATCTAGAGGAACTTGCATGTGAGTTAAGTGATATTGTTTGACAGTTATATGTTATATGATAACATATTAAGGGTAAAAATGTAGTTTTAATGCACGATCTTGTTAAGGTAGTTCTCTACTTAGAATCTGTTGCAAGAAATACTATCATATAATCTTTATATTACTATATTATTCTAACCAGAAGAAAAGGATATAACAAGGTGGATGGAGAAAGATATGCACATTAACACTGTATTCAACTGAAAAATGCTAGCAGAACTGAATCAATTCTTGATGATTTAATGATCTACAACTTCTTGTAGATAATTGATCAAGAATAGCAGTGGTAAGCAGCATGACTCATGCAGTAAACAAGCCTGCTGACCACCGATCACACATCATAATTTCATGATTCTTTGATATTTTAAAGGCTTATTAAAATGGAGGGTGATTTGCACGCAGTCTTTTTTGCACACTCACTTTACTACGTGGTCAATGACTCAATTAATATACGGTTAAAAAGAATATATCACGTAGTTTTGAGTATTATCTCCTGGAAAGGTTTTATTTAGTTGCTTCATGCAGTGCTCGGTTTTGGCATATTTTTACTTCTTTTTTTTAACCTTGTATGTGCATGCATTTTTGTATTGGGTGTGGGGAAGACATCGGCGGTGTCTGGCTTGCTATTGAAGTATCAAGCCAGATCTCTATCATTACTAGTAACAAAAGACAGATCTACAGTCTGCTCTCAGGAGTGATTAAGATGCTTGTTTGTTTTGTTAACTGCAATGCATTGATCCCAAAATCAGCCCACATAGTTTATAGTTATTTTCTGGTAGTAGTGATAGTTGGACAGCAAATAATGTACTGAACCAACCAACCTGCTATTGAGTTGAAAAATTCATGTGCCGATAATCTTAAATATGTAAATCAGTAGAGTTATATAGAGACCGTTCTCAAATGCCTGTTTGTGACCAAATATGAGAAGGAATTTGTCAGAACAGTAATTGAGCTCATGTGAGAATGAGGAGTGAAAAAAAGCCAGGTTTTATGAACTATCAAGAAGCAATTATCAAATTGCGAGCCACAAATTTCCATTTGAGTCTGGCTTCCAACTGTTAACCCATTTTTGCAGACAAATGAACTGTTATCAGTTCGAGTTGATTCCATGGAAGCAAAACTGAGGTTGCTGAAGGAAATTGCTGAAGAACATCATCGGAATCCCTTTCCTGTGAAACAGATTTCCTCAAGCCACTTGAAAATTTAATGGTACACTGCTGTGATTATGTAATATTATCAGGATTATGTATTCTCTTGAACAGAATCGGAGGTTGTCTTTATTAATCATCAGAATGGGCCACGTCATTCTTTGGTCTGATATTACCCCTTCCCAGGGAGAAACATGATGAACGAAAATCTTCCACTCATGTGGAAGATTGTCATGGAGAACCTGATCCAGGTACAGGTTCTGATTCCTTTAATATTCCATTTGAAAGTTTTTTCTGATTGATTTCTTATGCTTCTTCATCAACTAAAGAACTAGTTCCTCCACCATTAGAACTATCCACTCCCTATTTGACTTGGGGCTTGACCATGAGTTCGTGAACTCACTCTTTCAGAAAATCTTCTTGAGGACCTGACGTAGATGGCCCATAGACATTAATCACCACCTTGCAAAGCCCACCTTATATGTCAGTTGCTCCTGAGGAAAATAAACATTTATTTGTTTCATTTCCACTTTTGTCCTCCACTTCCTTTTGTATGGAGCAGAGTTAGGCCATGTGTAGACTTGCAATATATAGTTGCTGTTGGAAAAGTTTAAAATAAAATAAAAAAAGGGACCCATGCGAGCATTTTTTTAATGCTCGTGGGACGTGAGCAAAATGCTCGCTGCCAGCGAGCATTCATTGAATGCTCGCGTAGCAAGCATTTCGCGAACGCTCGCCAACGAGTGTCCGCATTATCCTTTCCGCGAATGCTCGAGCATTCCGCGATCCTTTCCGCAAACTTTGCGTGACCAACGTTTTGGGAGGAACGGTCACAAGGCTAAACGGCTAAAAGATTTTGTATATATATATATACATGGATAGGCTATGGAAAAAAAGAGGATCTTGTGATTAGCCTTACAAGTATTTTTATCTTATTTTATTTCCAATGTTTATTATGATTGAATTTTTTCTTGGGCATATGAAGGATTCATTGGGTTGCACCTCCACACGATCGTGCTCATGGTGGAAGGTTCGGATCGAGCCGGATCGTTATACCTTGAGGACAGATTGCCAACAACCTGCACGAAGGGGCGAAGACTGATCCATAGGGCAGTGTCTAACACACCTCGGTCCAGGCTTGATTCTAAACTTCTTTTAATTTTAATTTATTTGTGCATTTAAATTTTAAAATTAAATTTCTAGCAATTTCTATGAAGTATTTTTTTTTGCAAAGATAAAAAGATTTTTCCAACAGCTAAGGATCAATTTTATTTTTCAACAACTTATATTGACCTATGTGAATATCAGCAAAGAGGGTGCGACTTTCCTACTTTTTCTGTTCCACCTTTAATTTTACAGTTCTATCTGTACCTTTGATCTCACCGTTCAAATGACCCGATGCTTTCATTTTTCTCATGGATGGACTTACCATGATTCATGAATGAGTTTTCTACTTTGTATTTTAAATGCTTTTAATCATATTTCCTGTGTGGTATATATGATCATGGGACCATGGATTTTTATTGTGCACGTGCTATTCTATATTGTTTTTGGATGTTTGTGTGGTATATATGATCATGGGACCATGGATTTTTATTGTGCACATGCTATTCTATATTGTTTTTGGATGTTAGTAGCATGGATCTGGTTTACTGCACATGCCCGACCAAGCCTTTTAGGCTAGTTTTCTTCTCACTAGAAATTGTGAGACTCATTAGAAATCATACTATTGTCCTCTTTTCTTTCATATTAGTTGATTAATACTGCCTAATGTGGAAAGTTAGCATACTTGAATATGCATTTTTCATGCTTGTATATATAAGTGAACATATGAGGAACAGTAGACAAAGTCGATACTTTTATGCATGAATCTAAGTGGCAATCATGACAGTACACTATGTATAACACAATATGCACGATGTGGCACTAGCATGGGACCAGTTGCTTGTTAATACTTGCCATGCTTCTATGCCAATGCATGCTAAGTGTGCCCTGCACTGGCAGGGAATGGCACAACATAATGCTTATCGTGCTATTATGAGGCGGGCATATCACTGGCATGCAATACTAAAATCCTTGCTTTTATGCAGCAATGAAGACGTGCAATTGACACAACAAATGGCAAATTTACACACTTGCCTTCATATATGCATTATAAATCTTAGAACAATACTATGTGGTGGTCGTAAAGATGTCACATTGTACTTGAAAAGTATAGTGTTATTGTTAAATTCAACAGTCTATATGTTAGACTGTAATAGTATTATTAAAAAAAATTTAAAAAAAAAACATGATTTCACCATAGAGTATGTATGATGCTATGATTAGCTATTATTGCCTATTTATTTCCCATTGAATTGGAGATTGACAACGGTCATAACATGGACATATACATAGGTGTCCATTTCATGGATGCCATTCACCTGTACTGCACATGACAAACATTATAATGACCATTATAGTTGACATCTTTTTGTTGTTATAAAAGTAAATGATATACACACAAAAACCCTGAAAGGCACATTCTGCATGTATGATGCATAATTTATGATTAACAATTTACCAAGTTTTAACGGCTAATAATTACATATGACTATACTGACTCTAGACTAGTCAAATGAGCTCTCCAGAATGGTATGAAATGATTGGTCCATCCCTCCTGCATTTGTATTAGCAATAGACTATTTTATTTCCTACGTTTCTTTTGAAAAATTAAATATTAAAACCATTGAGAAAAAATGTAATTAATCTCATTATCACTATATCAATTGAGATTCTGATATCTCACCCATTACATTATCAACTTAAATTATTTGAATATCTTTACTTCAAACCTCTATTGGAAACTACTACTTAGTTCATCTGTATGTTAGTTGCCCACTAACAATCACTATGTGGCCCACTAACAAGAATGTGAAGTTGATCTACCTGTTGCATCATGGGAAGATCATTTCCCAGTGACAACAATGGAACTGTATTAGCTAATTGTTCGGACTTGCTGAATTAAAATATTGAGAAACTTGGATGAATTTGGATGCTATGATCAGGCTTATCATTAATCTTATACATGTAAATGCTCTGTTTTGGGTAATCAAGTAATTGTTTATTCTACTTGAAACTATGTTTCCTAATCCAACTTTTCTTATAAATGAAATTTGTTGATAATTATGTGTTTTGTCAATTTCTATGTAAGAATATTGGTATTACTTTCCAAATATGAGATTGACCTGGTGACTGGATATGGCCTATCATTTGCGTTGGAAATTAACTTGATTCTGCATATAGTTATGTTTTATCATGTAACGTAAATTTTGATTTACTCAATATTTATTGATGCAATTGTCAAACCCATGTAGTTGGGACAAGGCATTACTGCATGATCTGAGCCTCATAAATGCATTGTAGAAAAGCTTTTTTTTCATATGATGATGCTTTTGAATATTACATCGATGATGATTATTTATTTGCATTTTGTGCAATTATCATTTCTTAAATAGTTTTATTAAGGTATGTTCTTTATGGCTATGATGATCCATTTCAGAAGCAAGCACATTATACAAAATGTAGTTTTATTTAATTCTCTTATTTGAGGTTTAGTCCAAAAAATAATGTTATCTTCTTGGAATTTGTTAAGTCTGAGAAGAATTTGACAGATCAATTAACCAAGAAATTATCTAGGAGTGAGTCCTAGAATCATCAAGGGGGCTAAGGCTTAAGCCCATTATTTGGTCACCAGTAGTGGAACCCAACCTCTGTGATTGGAGATCCCATGAAGGAGGTTCAATATGGTAGAAACGAAGCAGATTGAGTGATCGTGTCAGAGCACAAATTTTGAAAAAAATTTCATCCCATCCCTATGATGAGTGCTCTTATAAAGTAACAAAGTAAATCTGTGTAAGGTTGAGTTATACTCTTAATGGATTAAGGTAGGTTATCTTTAGGGTATTAGTCACAAATACCCTTGGAGGATTCATCTATATGAGAATTTCATATTAGGCCGTGACTATAGGTTTGTGCTAATCTTAATAAATTCTCATGAAAAATCAAGGTACTAAGCACAAGGCTTTTAATATGCGCTGACCGTTTAAACCTAATTAATCCATACTGTGTGTGTGATTAGTAGAAGTCTGAGTCAAGGACCTAATTCAAGGTTTAATCCACTATGGTTCCTTCAGGTGTATTCAATCAAACTAAGTGAGGTTCAAGTCTACATGACACCTCACCCATTGCGCAGTATAAGATGTCCTAAAATTTTTGTTGCCTTGATTTTATTTTATTTTAAATGCTCGCGTGGGACGTGAGCAAATCATTGAATGCTCGCATAGCAAGCATTTCGCGAACGCTCGCCAGCGAGCGTTTGCGTTATCCTTTCCGCGAACGCTCGAACGTTCCACGATCCTTTCCGCAAACTTTGCGTGACCAACGTTCTTGGAGGAACGGTCACAAGGCTAAACGGCTAAAAGATTTTGTATATATATATACATGGATAGTCTAAGGAAAAAAAGAGGATCTTATGAGTAGCCCTACAAGTATTTTTATCTTATTTTATTTCCAATGTTTATTAGGATTGAATTTTTTTTTTGGCATCTGAAGGGTTCATTGGGTTGCACCTCCACACGATCGTGCTTGTGGTGGAAGGTTTGGATCGAACCGGATCGTTATACCTTAGGGAGATCGCCAATAACCTGCACGAAGGGACGAAAACTGATCCTTAGGGCAGTGTCTAACACGCCTCAGTCCAGGCTTGAATCTCAACTTCTTTTAATTTTAATTTATTTGTGCATTTAAATTTTAGAATTAAATTTCAAGCAATTTCTATGAAGTATTTTTTTTTTTTGTAAAGATAAAAAGATTTTTCCAACAGTTGCAAGATGTCCT
>UESW01003142.1:0-22422 GCA_900491605.1 Calamus simplicifolius | reverse complement strand
ATCTAAGTGTTTATTTCCGCTGGGGTTTACTTTTCAAAAGAGTTTAAATTTTTGAAAAACCCAATTCACCTCCCCCCCCCTCTTGGGTTGCTATCTAGACCAACATCTATTTTAATGTCTTTTATTTGTACCAACAAGTTATCCCCTTCCCTCTAGAAAAATAAAACTTGCGGAAGAAATTCATTTATAGAGCCATGGGAAGAAAGAAGTGAGGGATCAATAGAAGTTATAATCCTACAACTGCTTGAAAATTTTAGGATATAATATTTTATTTTTATATATAAAAAAGATCTATAGATTGTAGGATCATGGTATGCTCTTCAGCGCTCTAACTTCTATATTTTATTTCTTCCTCCTTATTTTGTCTCTTAAATTAAAGCATAGATTTCATAAGATAGCATGCTTTGGCATTCAAATAGACTCTTAAAGTAGTAAAAATAAGTAAAATTTAAATTTTTATCGAGTAATAATTAAGATCCTATTGTTTTTGTTAATGGAATCAAATTTTTATTATTTTTCTTATTGTAATTAAAAAATTATCAATTTTTTTATTATCAATTTTTATCCTAATTAAAAATAGGGTCGCAGGGAAGTTGCCCTCATATATTCTTTTGCAATAGTTAGAGCGACGTTTATAGTAATAGAAAATTATTTTCTTTTTTTAGTATGTTTTTAATGTATTAGATAATATTTCGTAAATGTAACGAAAAGGATAAAACCTAAGAGGTAGCAGGAGAGAAATGGGGTGGAGGGAGAGAGAAAAGTGGAAGACCTTTGATCATGGAGCATCCACGGGAAAATCAATCTTCTGAGAAATTTTTGAAAGCTACTAATGAGGTACATATTAGCTTTTGAATGATTACTCAAAAATTTATTTTCAAAAAAGTGTTTTTATAGTTTGCTTCAAATTCATGGATCATAAAACTCTATTTTAATGTATATCATTTGTACCAATAAGTTATCCCCCTTCCTTTGCTAGAAAAAAAAAATTGATGAAAGAAATTCATTTACAAAGCCATGGGAAGAAAGAAGTGCGAGAGATCAATAGAAGTCATAACCCTACCGATGCTTGCAAAGTTTAGGATATAATACTTCATATTTTTTTTGATATAAAAAGATCTTAGGATTATAGGATCGTAGCAGAGTCTTTAGCGATCATGGCAGGGTTTTTAGCGCTCTATCTTCTACATTTTATTTCCTCATCCTTAATTTGCTCTTAAATTCAAGCATAGATATCATGAAATAATATGCTTTGGCAATCAAATAGGCTCGTAAAGTAGTAAAAATAAGTAAACTTTAAATTTTTATCGAATAATGATTATGGATCCTATTGTTTTGTTAATAGAATCGATTTTTTGATTATTTTTCTTATTTTGATGAAATTTTATTATTTGTATCATCT
Organism: Calamus simplicifolius; assembly: GCA_900491605.1. Classification (NCBI taxonomy): domain Eukaryota; kingdom Viridiplantae; phylum Streptophyta; class Magnoliopsida; order Arecales; family Arecaceae; genus Calamus; species Calamus simplicifolius. The sequence goes on along the minus strand of UESW01003142.1, from coordinate 21,020 downwards.
ATTAACTTCAGAACTTTATGAGATGCATTATAAGAATTTTAGTTATAATCATAATATCTTATTAGAACTTTTACATTCCACTAGGGAAAGTTTTATAGGTAAGAAAATTATATTGCTGTGAGAATTTGGCCAATTGATAGACGAACCAACAAAATAGTTATATCTATATATTAATAAATTTATTAATTCATAGTAGCCATATTTTATTATATAGAATTATACAATAAAATAAGATATTATAAAGTATTCGACAGATTTCTATAGAAAGTTGCATTTTTACCTTATATTCAATTTTTATATTTCCTGATCATCCCCTTTTCTTTTGCTTTTTTTTTTTTTTATGAGCAAGCTAATTATAGGCATTTTATTAGTTACTATTCAGTCATATTAGCTAATGATGTATATATAAAAATATGTATGTGTCTGTGTATGTATGTATCTTGCTATGTGTTGTATGCTAGTCTAACTAGGAAAGGGGCTAAAAGTATATGTGGGAATTACCAACGAAAGAGGAGATTGAACCTTTATATATGTTATATATATTACAATGAAACAGGGATAGAAGGAATTGGGAAATAAAAAGATGAATAGTAAAACTTAGAATTTAGTTATTATTATTATTGTTATTGCTGCTGCTACTGTTGTTAGAGGAATTGATGAGCTTTTTCGTTAAGAATCATGCTTTAATAAAAAGTTTCTATTTTTTCCATAAGAAGTAGTCTTTGATATGTGTATATAGTGGACAGATTAATCATGTGTTTATCAATAAAATAAGTATATACATAGTAAACAGATAAATGTGCATACAGATGGGATAAATGTTTGTAGACACTGAAAATATGGATGTGTAGTGTATACAATAGGCCAGTAGGTTTGTAAAGGGATCAGGAGTTATAAAAGTAGCCAATGAGACTAAAAGTTAGTGCCCCACCATTCGGTGGGCCGTTTATCGAATTCCCTGATGTTTTATCGTCGTCGCCCTCCTCGTCCTCCTCCTCCTCCTCCCATGGCGAAATCGATCCTGTGTTTCTGACACGCAGGAGAGCAGCTTCCTCCCCTCGATGTCCCTGTTCAGACTCGAATATTTCAGGAATTCGAGGTTGGTAGAGGTGGCAGCGATTTTCGACACCAACCAAAGAATAACAGGCGGTGGCTTCTTACTTCGCGACGAGGCTCACGAGCCACTTCTCGCCCGAGCGTTTCCAATTGCGGGCGGACCGTTCATCTTCACAGAGGCAGTGGCCGTCCGCCAAGCGATCGAGGAAATGTTGCTGTTGGGCGAGGAAATGTTGCTGTTGGGCGAGGAGAGGCTCATGGGAATCCACAGCACATCATCTCTTGGCTTCCGTTGTCGATCTCGCGATTCACCATGAGCATGGCTGCAAAAAAAAGAATCCGTTTGCGGGATTTCATGGGAGAAGCGATGTACAGCTGCAGGTTTTTACGCATCACATTGAGGCTTCTCCTGCATGAGGTATTTAGGTATGGAAGGTATCGGACGGCTGAAGATAAGTTCCGTTTCCAGGATCTCAAACCTCACATGCGATGTGGAGTCAGGAAAGCGGGAAGGTTGCTTTCATTCTTCCGCGGAATTCCATGACGGAAGCGAAGCACCCCCCGTAGGTTTCGAGCCTTTCCATAGAGACCTCTCCTCCACGGGGCATTTAGGTATGGATGGTATCGGACGGTGGTCATTAAGGCAACGAGGACATCGTGTCCCAAACGCCTCCGTTTCTTCATCTCGAAGGTCGCTTAACTTCAAAATAAACAGCAGAAGAAGCCGAAAGAAAGGCTCCAATGATATTGAAGGTAAACAGAGGGAAGGAAGAAGGTAAAAAACGGGATAGCCAAAAACCGAACTCCTCCCCGTACCCTTTTGTAGGGGGTCCAGCATTTAACGCCTAGGTTCTCGAGTGTTCGAATGGAGCGTCCGAATTAAATTTAAGCATATCTTTCACGATTTTTTTCTATTCAAAACTCATTTAATTTTATTACATTTATCCTATCTAGTTTCTAGAACGTTCAGTGAATAACGTTTATAAGCTTTCTTCGAGTATTCAAAATAATTAATTAAACTGTTGGGCGAGGAGAGGAAATTTTTGAATAATTGAGATCATAGAGGTCTTCATCATGTGCCCAGTCACTCATATTTAGCTCTGGCAATGGGTGTGAACTGCTTGCATAAAGCCAATTGCCGACAATTTGGGCATTGCGTAACCCCTGTAGCATTAAATGCAGAACCAATACAATCTGAACAATTTGTTAAAGCAACAATGATGAGTAATTAGAGAATCATCAATGTTGTAAGTTTTTCTAAATTACCTATATAAGAATGAACATTTTGCCAACCACATATATATTCATTACGATAAATATATGGATAAAGGAATGATAAGTAACATGTAAACGCAATATCCAATTTTAAAACCTCGCAAGGATTAATGACAGGTCCAAATTATGGAATCAAAGTTAAATTAGACTATAGGTACATAATGTAAACCGGTAATGTAAACTTTTAAACCATGTGATTGATGTAGTGCATTGAATATATATATATATATATATTGTTGATAAATAATTTATACAAAATGTTACAAAAGGTGAAAAAACATTAGATGAAAATAAAATAATGATTATTCGATAAAAAAATAATTCACATACAAATGATATATTGCCTAAATTATTAAATTATGTATTAAGTCATATCTAAATAGAAGTTTAATTAATTATTCAAAATAAATGATTGAGGGAAGAAATTTTTATGCTGAAGCTAAGCATCAGGAGTCAAATTTTATTGGGTCAATGTGTGCACATGGTGGGCTTTCCCGCTTACCAACATCTATTCATGCGTTTATGATGCTACTCAAATGAGATCACAAGTTCTTGGATGATATATTTGGTAACCGGCGCTCGAAACGAAACGCTCGCGACGAGCGTTTGCGGAACGCTCGCAGCGAGCGTTCCGTGATTTCCGGACGCGCTCAAACGCTCGCGATGAGCGTTTGCGGAACGCTCGCAGCGAGCGTTCCGTGATTTCCAAAATCCGCTTTTCCTTCCGTTTGGGAAGGAACGGTAACAAGGAGGAACGGTAATTTTTTTTCTTATATAAATATATGGATAATCTAAGGGAAAAAGAAGTGAAGATAAAAACTATTGCTACAAATCTTGTTACTGCAAATCCTTGTTGTTGAAATCCTTGAAGATTTTGTTGCTGAAATCCTTGAAGATCTTGTTGCTGCAATTCCAATCCTTGAAGATCTTGTTGCTGCAAATCCATGCTGTCTCAAAGAGTCTAACCAAGAAAATCTGTCTCAACAAACTACTGGTGGTAAAAGATTGATTTAACTATTTTATTATTTTATTTGGGCATCTGAAGAATCACTGGGTTTGAACCTCCACCCGATCGTGCTCACGGTAGGAGGATCGAATCAAATCAGGTCGTTGTACCTTGGGGACAATTCGCCAACAACCCGCACGAGGGGGCGAAAACTTGTCCTTAGGGCAGTGTTTAACACGCCTCGACCAGTTTGATTCTTTTTATTTTTGATTTTAATCTAAATTTCTAGTATAACTTTTCTGATTAATTATCTAGCATTTTTCTAATAAATGAATTTTGCAAAAGGAAAAAAACGAAATGATTTTTTCTAACAGCTAAGGACAAGTTTTCCTATCATTAGAAAGTGCTAGATTTTATTATAAAAAAAAAATCTTATTTTGAATCTATTCAGAAGCCTTAGAATTAGTTTTGAATTTAAAATTTAAAATTTAAAATTCAAATTTGAAATTTAAAAAAAAATTAAACTCAAATTTAGAATTGAATTATTTGAGTTAATTATTGCTTAGTCGTTTGATTATTATTGCAAATAGTTTCTAGATTTAATTCCTTTGAATTTAAATTTAAAATCTAGAAATATCTGAAAAGTTATTAATTTGAAAAAATTCAAATACTTTTTGGTTGTGCAGAACGAATTAAGAAACCAACCTTTTCAAAATGGGTTCTGATGATCTTAGTGCAATCAAACCGAAAAATTTAATGGATCATTCTTTAGGAGGTGGCAAAGCCAAGTGAAATACTGGCTTACCACTTTAGGTTTATTTTCAGCCATAGACTTATCAGATCCCAAATCTAATAGTCAACAAGGTTCTTCTAGTATAGCTGATGCCTCATCTTCATCAAAAACACCCCAAGAAATAGATTTTCATTGTAGACATAGAATTTTAAGTGCCCTATCTGATAATCTTTATGATGTCTACCTTCCTACTAAAACTGCTAAGGAACTATGGGATGCTCTTGAGGCTGAATATGGGATGGTTGATGCTGGTCTAGATAGATTCACTATCTCAAAATTTCGAAAGTACATAATGGTAGATTCTAAACCCATTAGCATACAAATTCATGAATTCCAAGATTTTCTTAGAAAGTCAGAATTGACTGGCTGTAGTTTTTCTGAAAACTATAAGGTCCAAGCCTTAGTAGATTCTCTTCCATCATCTTGGTCATCCTTTGCTCGAGAGCTAAGTCATAAGCAAGGTAGCTTGACCCTAACAGAAGTGATTAACTCTATTAGGATAGAAGAGGAACACCGGCTTAAGCTAAATCAAAATCAAAAGACCGACCTTGGACCTAAAATCAATTTGACCGAGTCAAATCCAACTCCAAATCAATTCAAACCTAAGAGAAAGAATTTTAAGAAGAAGAAATTTCAATCTAGATCCAACCAATCATACAAACCTCCTCAGAACCGATCAAATCAGAACCGACCGAATCAGAAGTCAAAGAATTATAAAGGCACATTCTGCTTTGTGTGCGGAAGGACAAATCATGTGGCGAAGGACTGCTACCACCGAAAGACTGAACCATTGAGGAAATCAACCAAACCACAAGTTAACGTGGTTGAGAGTGGTGCTGAGCCTTCTTTTAGGTCGGTAAATTCAAAATACTTAATTAACTCAACCCAATTTTCTTATGATTGGTGGCTTGATTCAGGAGCTAATGTTCATGTTTGTTTTGATCGCTCCTGGTTCTCCACCTTTCAGGAATCAAGTGGAGGAGGTGTGACACTTGGGAATAACTCTTCAGCACAAGTGCTTGGGAAAGGTCAAGTGGATCTAAAGATGACATCTGAAAAAATCCTGGTCCTTCATGAAGTGTTGTTAGTTCCTAGTGTTAGAAGAAATCTGATTAGTGGATCTCTTCTTATATCTAGAGGATATAAAATTATTCTAGAGTCAAATAAAGTTGTAATTACTCGTAACAATGAGTTTGTTGGTAAAGGTTTTGTATGTGAAGGTCTTTTTAAATTAAATGTATCCTCTAAGTTATCTAATAAAAGTTCTCTTCTTTTTAATGTTGAATCTTCAAATGTTTGGCATAATAGACTTGGTCATGTGAATTTTGATCGTATTCATTACATGACAAATCTTAATCTAATTCCTAAGGTTCATATTGATAGAAAGTTTAAATGCGAGATTTGTATTCAAGCTAAGATGCCTAGAAAACCTTTTAAATCAGTAAATAGGAGTTCAACACTTCTTGAATTAGTCCATAGCGATGTATGTGACTCTACCAAGTTTCCTACACGGGGAGGAAGTCGTTACTTTGTAACATTCATAGATGACTTCTCAAGATATTGTCACATATATTTGATAAAATCTAAGGATGAAGTATTAGATAAGTTTAAGATTTATAAGGTAGAAGCTGAAACCCAAACTGAGAAAAAGCTTAAGAAATTTAGGTCAGATCGCGGTGGTGAATACACTTCAAATGATATGACTCTATTTTGTCATACATCTATCTCAGTGATGGATGCTACTACAAACTTCACAAGATAGATATTATCTCAGCATTTGAAAAGATTATGTGAATCTGAATCGATCGGATGATTAAATTCAGCAAGTGTGATTCATGGATTTAAAAGTTCTAAGGTCCTTTCCATGAGAGAAATAATCGTCAGATGATTAAATACATACATAAATATGGCACCAATAATCTTGATGGCTACAATTGGAAGTGGCTGATGCACACAATGAAACACATCTAATATTTGAAGCATTAATTCTCCTCCTTGATTTAGATTACATCAATTATTATATATATTTGATTGATTCAATGAGAGGCTGGTAGAGATGCTGCCACCAACAATGCCACTTGTGATTCAATGAAGTACTGGAGTAGCACATGCATGCATTTGGTGGGCTAGGTTCGTGCTTTTAGGCATCTTCATTGTAACCATCTAACCAGTATTGTTCTTTAAAAACAATAAAAATTAGAAAGAAGGTCATTCCATTATACGTACTATCGATGCACGAAGGAACATTTTTATTTTATTTTATTTTGGGTTGTCAATTACCAAACAAGGCGATCGACGTATCTTTCATTCTAAAATTCAAACAAATATATACAAAGATAAATGTACCTAGCGTAAGCCAAATCACGTCCTTTCTCTTTTATGCTTTAACGTGTAAACTTGGTGCAGAACACCCCAGCTGTGGCCTAATAACAACAAGCATATCGTTGATGATGACATGGTAGGAATACTGGCGTAAATTGGTTAAATTAAATAATTAAATACTTGATACCATCATCTTATGCCTTGGGCGGAAAAAATGGATCCAATCTGTCTATTCAATCCATCATAAATGGAATTTTATAAATCATTAGTGGGGCCACTGGCAGCAGTGCAGCGGATGGTGTTGTCGGAGAGTGTATCGAGTTGTTCCGCCGAGCCCCTCGGTTTCACCTCGTCTGCGTGCATGAGGAGGAGCTGGTGGCCGCGCGGTGGCTGGCTCAGACTGGCGCGCAGAGCCAGCAGCACATCCAGTGGGACAAGCCTTTAATGGATGAACTGTCCGGGAAGCTGAAAGCATAAGAAGCATTGTTATATCTGGAAGTTGGATTTTATTTGCTTTATAAATTCATGGGACTCTGTCTTGGATGTTCTTAGGTTCCCTTATGATGCATGAAGGCTTTTAGGATGTGGTTTGGATCCATCTGGATGGCTTTATGAATGGCTTCCTATGCTTTTGATATAATTGTTCGACTGAGGATGAAATCTCACTTCCATTGCAGGATGTATATTTAATGACAAACCTGGGATGTCAGACGTGTTGCATTCAAAAGCTTGGCTCTTTTGGATTCTGATGTCCTCCGTCTCAGTGAAGCTGTGCCAGTTCGCTTCACTTGTTATGTTAGCCATAATAACATAGCAAAGTGGAGAGCAGCTCTAGATGAGATTAGGCATGCCAATGTTATGAATCTCGCAATTCACAAATCTTGATATTGAATCTGATTTCCAGCTGCTCCATTTAATGAAAAATCCACTACTCTTTCTCGCATGTTATTTAGGTGGCATAAGATGAAGTTAAATATTCAGATTTTCAGTGCTTGAGACACTAATGTTTTCAGACAAGCAAACTAAATTGTTGATAACTTAATAAACATTTCCTGTGAGAATGAAACTAATCAGATTTTTGGAGATATAAATCTTCCTCAACCAAGGTTATTGTTTCTTTGGATAAGCGTGTTTTGAGGGATAAGGTCGATCCATTATATCCCTGGTGACATGGTGTATCTCTTTTCTCTGATTTAATAAAATCATCATCTATGTAAAGGTTTCATTTAAAAAGCAAAGAAAAAAAATAAAATCATCCATCTATGTGAAGGCTTCATTTAAAAAGCAGAGAAAAGAGCGCAAAAATGATACATATTTAGATATACTTATTTTACATCACATCATAGGGAATTCGCCACCATTTAAATATATCACTGTTTATTCGTAATTGATTGGTTTGTAACTTAGACGTTATATATTTGAATGCCCGAGTCTTGATACACTGCATCATTTTCAATCCTCCTCGCAATGAATTCTTTTGAACTTCTTCGAGGCAATGGTTTAAATTCTGTCTTACCATGCAAATGATTACAAATGAAGAATGAATGACGTTACATACTTTGAATGACCGGGTACACTGCTTCATTTTCAATCCTTATCGCAATGAATTCTTTTGAACTTCTTCGAGGCAATGGTTTAAATTCTGTCTTACGTTATATACTTTGAATCACCGGGTCTTGATACACTGCATCATTTTCAATCCTTATCGCAATGAATTATTTTGAACTTCGAGGCAATGCTTTAAATTCAGTTTTACTATGCAAATGAAGAATTAATGGACGTTATATACTTTGAATGCCAGGGTCTTGATACACTGCATCATTTTCAATCCTCCTCGCAATAAATTCTTTTGAACTTCTTCGAGGCAATGGTTTAAATTCTGTCTTACCATGCAAATGATTACAAATGAAGAATGCATGGACGTTATATATATACTTTGAATGACCGGGTCTTGATACACTGCATCATTTTCAATCCTTATCGCAATGAATTCTTTTGAACTTCTTCGAGGCAATGGTTTAAATTCTGTCTTACGTTATATACTTTGAATGACCGGGTCTTGATACACTGCATCATTTTCAATCCTTATCGCAATGAATTCTTTTGAACTTCTTCGAGGCAATGGTTTAAACTCTGTCTTACCACGCAAATGATTACAAATGAAAAATGAATGGACGTTATATACTTTGAATCACCGGGTCTTGATACACTGCATCATTTTCAATCCTTATCGCAATGAATTATTTTGAACTTGAGGCAATGCTTTAAATTCTGTTTTACTATGCAAATGAAGAATTAATGGACGTTATATACTTTGAATGCCAGGGTCTTGATACACTGCATCATTTTCAATCCTTATCGCAATGAATTCTTTGAACTTCTTCGAGGCAATGCTTTAAATTATGTTTTACCATGCAAATGATTACAGATGAAGAATTAATGGACGTTACAAACCATGAATGCTTGATACATTGCATCATTTTCAATCCTTATCACAATGAATTCTTTTGAACTTCTTTGAGGCAATGAATGAAATTCTATTTTACCATGCAAATGATTATAAATGAAGAATGAATGGCTTTAAATTGATTCATGAATCTAAGAAATCTAAAATTATATGTATACAATTTAAAATATTCTTCTCCATTCTACACTAATGGAAAGGAAAGAAACTAATCATAATGCAGGTCAAAAGCTTCCTAATAATTATTTTTTGTTAAAGAAGGAATGACGTACATATCCAAATAATTTGAGATAAAAAAATTTAATTATTTTTGTTCATAACTTTTTGTTCATGCATTTGGTCCAACCATATTTATTGTCTAACTTTCTTTATAAATTTATTTAATTAACAGTTGGAAAGACTTTATTTTAACGTTTTCACATCGATAAGAATAGATAAGGATCCATATCTTTAAACACTTTAACGTTCATACGAGAACCAATATCCAAACAACCTATATGATTACCAAGGGAAGTTAATTGTCATTAATTGTTGATGAGGGCAAAAAATGAGCAAAATTTATTGTGGGAGCTTTTAGTTATTTTACATTTAGTGACTTGGTGTAGAAAACCATAAGCGGTCATGAGAACTTTGCACAAACCGAGCTTAATTCTATTTTAAATATATGTGTATATAATTAAAAAAAGTAATAGTATTATTTTTTAAATTTAAAAATTTGTTGTAGGCTCGTCATAAATATTAATATTCAAAAATATTGGCTTCTTGTTTTTATTTATTATTCCGTATAACCCCTTAATTTATATTAAAATGAATTATAGTGTTTCCTTCGTCCTAAATTGCACGTTTTCGCTCTTCACATTAATGCTATTATTAGTGGGAGTTATGATAATTAATGTTATATAAATGGGTTCAGCTATGTTATTTTCTTTATATACTTTTTTTTTAAGACAAACGGGCTTTATCTCACCCGTTTAAGAGTTCCATATTAAATATGCCTTCAGACCTTTTACTACCTTTTATGTTCTTGGACTTTATTTTATTTATGGTACTACTCACGTATAGCTAGAAACATAGTAGCAAAAGTTATGTATGTATGTATGTATATATATATGTACACACACATACATACACACATATGCAAACATACATACATACATACATACGTACGTACGTACATACATACATACATACATACATACATACATACATATATATATATATATATATATATATATATATATGTGTGTGTGTGTGTGTGTGTGTGTGTGTGTGTGTGTGTATCTATATGTATGTATGGATGTATACATAAGTCATGTATTATATGTAAATATGTGTATATATACACATTATATATGTATGTTTGTGTGTTTGTGTATACATACATACATATTCACACACACACACACACACACATATATATATACATATTTCAATATAATATAGAAAAAAGTTTGACTTGATTACATTTAGATGTACTCAAACTTAAATTTAGTCGCCTTTTTAACTATTAGATCTATATGAATTTTGAACCCAACAAACCACTTTAACCATCTTTACTTGCTTAAAAAATCTGATAAAATAAACAAAAATATGTAAAAAATAAATAAAAATAGGATGGAAGTAAACACTAATTATTTTGGGGTGATGGTAAATATTTATCTTAGAGTATAATGCCAACATATCTAGAATAAGACTTTGTTTGGGCTAATAAACACCTAGTTTAAGTGGTAAATAGAAATGCTATAGAAATAAATAAAAGCTATTAAATCAAAGATATGGTAAATATAAATGATGTAATAATAAATAAAAATTATTGAATCAATGATATCATATTTTGTATGCCTTAAGATATGCTTGCACATCGTGTTTATTCAATTTTCATGAATGCACGTTACCACTTGTTGCCGTGAAAATCCGTTCTCCGACTCGGGTGCGCCTCTGGCTTCTGATCTAGATGCTGATCTTGTCGCCTCGAGCGGAACCTGTACGATAGTCCGCACGCAGAGGGTGCTGTGGGGGTTGCCCTCTGCGGAGGACCCTCCGATGCCCAAGTCAGTGGAGATTCACAGCAAGCAGATTTGAGGAGAAGACTCTCACAGAAGAGTTCCCCTTAGGTGGGTGTTCTCTCGGGAGCTCTGAGCTCAGGGGGAGCTTCAATGGAATATCTGAGCCAGTGAATGAGTATGAGTAATTGCATAAAGTATGCGTACCTAAGAGATTGAAGGACTGTGGCATTTATAGGGGATCACCTGGTTCCTTGGTCATGTCGTGAGGAGAGGTCTGAAAGTCGTTATGATTCAAAACGGATTCAAATTAAGTTTGTTGTAAGACCAGTAGGATCTGTATCTTTTCGGTTAAAGGATCGACGGCTGGGAGAGCTGGTTGATGCCTTGAGATTCAGTGATCACATAGACCTAGGCCACTCTTGTGGGTCCTAGGCCACTTCTGGGTATGATTCCTCGTTTGAAATCTTATTCAGTTACAGTGAATTCGAACTCTCCCATGCCGGATTCCGCAAAGGTATTTCGAATGCCTTGGTTCGGCCAGAACAAGGAATAACCTGATTTTTTGAGGTATAGAATGGCTCGGCTCGGATTACCGAGGTATGAGGATAGCTCGGGGTACCGAGGTACGATCGGCTCAGATTGCCAAGGTATGAGAATAGCTCGGGTTACCGAGGTATGAGGATGGTTCGAATTGTCGGGGCGACCCGACTTTGTCAAAGGCGATTCAACTTCGTCGCTTGGCTATTATGCCAGCTGGCCGGTAGGGTGTTTGGATTGGGCATGACCCAATTGTTGATGTGGGCGGTCAATAATGCAATGACGATTTTACCCCTCATCAAGAATCAATGGAACCTGGCTTCAAGCTATTGAACCAGGTTCGGGCAGATCCCCTTAGGGTGGAGGGGAAGGCTCTGCATAGGATCGCATATGATGCTCCATGGAATATCATGATGAATCTGAAGCTGTTGAGATGGTCGTTGGGATCGGTGGATCCGTGATATGGCTCGATGGTAGGGAGCTTGACATGAGGGGGAATCACTTCCCTCATGATCCTCTCAGAGAAGGGGATGCCCTGCTCCGCTTTTGGTTGAGGCGAAGGGTCTTGCCAGGCGGCGTCTAACTTCCGACGCCATTCTTGCTGCATCTCCTGCATCTACTGCCTGATCCCCTCATCTAGAGTGGTAGGAGGGATCGGGCGATGGGAAGACGGCAATGACGTCGAGCTCTAGGAAGACACCGGAGAAGGGGAACGAACCCGCCTAGATCTGAGTGGGCTCTTCCCTCCAGCTCGCTGCGGCGCTGGTTTTGTCTTTGCGGGCTAGCGATGATAATCTGCTGCTTCTGGCGGATTAGAGGAAGAAATTGCTGGCGGAGCAGGGGCAGTGGCCTCTTCGTGAAGCTGAGGAGCAGGGACGGCAGGGCCAGGAGTCGCCTGGAGTCCCTGGACCAACTGGGTCAATGCCTGAACCTGCTGGACCAGAGTGGCGAACTGGTCCAATGTTACCACCATTGCCGGTGGCGAAGGGGTTTCAGCTGACGGTGGCGGTGGAGGTACCGCACCGCTAATCAGATCAGGTCTTTGAGAGGCGGCATGATCTTGAGCTTCAGATATAGCTCTTTTCCGATTGGCCATTAGAGGATGCTTCTTCTGATTTTTTGAGTCTTGTCTCCTGGATCACAAGTTTATGGGACTTGGGGCCCTTCCTCTAGCGCCAATCTGTTGCCGCGGAAATCCGTTCTCCGACTCGGGTGCGCCTCTGGCTCCTGATCCGGACGCCAATCTCATCGCCTTGGGCGGAACCTGCAAGACAATCTGCACACAGAGGGTGCTATGGGGGTTGCCCTCTGCGGAGGACTCTCCATCGCCCAAGTCAGTGGAGATTCACAATAAGCAGATTTGAGGAGAAGACTCTCACAGAAGAGTTCCCTTTAGGAGGGTGTTCTCTCGGGAGCTCTGAACTCAGGGGGAGCTTCAATGGAATATCCGAGTCAGTGAATGAGTGTGAGTAATTGCATAATAGTATGCATACCTGAGAGATTTAAGGATTGTGGCATTTATAGGGGATCGCCTGGTTCCTTGGGCGTGTCGTGAGGAGAGGTCTGAAAGTCGTTATGATTCGAAACGGATTCGAATCAAGTTTGTTGTAAGACCAGTAGGATCCGTATCTTTTCGGTTAAAGGATTGATGGCTGGAGAGCTGGTTGATTCCTTGAGATTCAGTGATCACATAGACGTAGGCCACTCTTGTGGGTCCTAGGCCACTTCTGGGTATGATTCCTCGTTTGGAATCTTATTCAGTTATAGTGAATTCAAACTCTCTCACATCGGATTCCGCAGTGGTATTTCGAATGCCTTGGTTCGGCTAGAACGAGGAATAACCTGGTTTTCCAAGGTATAGAATGGGTCGGCTTGATAACCCGAGCTATCCTCATACCTCAGCAATCTGAGCCGATCATACCTCAGTACCCTGAGCTATTCTCATACCTCGGCAATCCGAGCCGATCGTACTTCGGTAACCCGAGCTATCCTTATAACTTGGCAATCCGAGCCGAACCATTCTATACCTCGAAAAATCAAGTTATTCCTCGTTCTTTTATATGTATTTATCATTTATTGCATCACTTCACTTGTGCACATTCTTCTTGTGGAATTAGTTTTAATTGTTAAATTTTAAAAAGAACCCAATTCACCCCCCCTCTTGAGTTGCCATGGGCCAACAATTTTATTTATGGTACTACTCACGTATAGCTAGAAACATAGTAGCACAAGCCTCTATATATATATATATATATATATATATATATATATATATATATATATATATGTATGTATGTGTGTGTACATGTATGTATCTATATGTATGTATGGGTGTATACATAAGCTCGTGTATTATATGTAAATATATGTTTATATATACACATTATATATGTATGTTTGTGTGTTTGTGTATACATACATACATATACATACACACACACACATATATATATATATACATATTTCAATATAATATAGAAAAAAGTTTGACTTGATTACATTTAGATGTACTCAAACTTAAATTTAGTCACCTTTTTAACTATTAGATCTATATGAATTTTGAACCCAACAAACCACTTTAACCATCTTTACTTGCTTAAAAAATCTGATAAAATAAATTGAAATATGTAAAAAATAAATAAAAATAGGATGGAAGTAAAGACTAATTATTTTGGGGGTGATGGTAAATATTTATCTTAGAGTATAATGCCAACATATCTAGAATAAGACTTTGCATGGGCTAATAAACACCTAGTTTAAGTGGTAAATAGAAATGCTATAGAAATAAATAAAAGCTATTAAATCAAAGATATGGTAAATATAAATGATGTAAGAATAAATAAAAATTATTGAATCTAAGATATCATATTTTGTATGCCTTAAGAGATGCTTGCACATCATGTTTATTCAATTTTCATGAATGCATGTTACCACTCAAACAAAATGTTTTATCAAAGAAAAGACATGCTGCACCACCCTTCGATGGAGCAAGCACGTACCGACCATGTAGATTAGCCGCCCGTGCATGCCGATGCGCATGCGGTGCGCGATAAGGCCCATTAGGCCATCGCACGTGCGCTGGCATGCGCGGGCGATCAATTCACCGCTAATGCACACTTACTATAGGGCGGTACAGCAAGACTTTTTTATTTTATTAATTCAAGCTTATCGTTTGTTTTAAATATTTAATATATTTTTTGGATAAATATTTACCGTTGCTTCTGAAATCATTAATGTTTGCTTTCATAGGATTCGTATTTATTATTTCCTATTTTATATATATTATTATTATTATTATTATTATTATTATTATTATTCCATGATTTCATCAAGTAGAAGGGGATGATTAATGTGTTGCCTTTCACATCGAGATCCTGCGTATTTAATAGTGGAAGGCAATCGAACTTGGAGTTGAGCAAGGTCCAGCTATACGTATGCATACGTATGTATTTGTGTGCATACGCGTGCGCGCACCTTCCCGCCAGCAAAGTGAGCCATTGCCGTGAAGTCGACCTTCCGTTTAAATCCATCGACCGTTGCCTCCGGGAACTCCGCCATCCCAGCATCCGCCAGGGCCTCGGCGGAGAAGCTCTCCTTATGTGCCGCCCGATGAAGCGATCTGGCCTCCACCACGACCACCTCACCTTCCCATTCCTCCTCAATGACTGCGCGCGGCTTCCCACACCCGCAAGCCCTAAATCATCCACGCCCACGTCCTCAAATCCCTCTTCTCCTCCCAATTCTTGGCATGGACGTCAAGTGCGGGCAGCTGGAAGCTGCGAATGTTCTGTTTGAAATTATGCCCGAGAGAGACACTGCCGCTTGGAATGCCATGATCATGGAATTATCTATCCTGGGTTCTCTCGCCAGGGTTTTATTTCTCTTTCGCCGCATGAGATTGGCCGAGATCGGCCCTGATTCGATCATCGTCATAAGCATGAATCCGTCATGCGGGTAAGAGAAGAATACGAGCATACTGAAAGCTGTCCACTTTTTGGAGATTCGGTTGGAAATCAGAGTTGATATTACGGTGGCCAACACCTGGATTGCTGCCTATGCCAAGCGCGAGGATCTGGGCTGGCTATACTGAATCTATCTTTACTGAGATCTCCATCGAAATGAGGTCAGTTGTGTCATGGAATTCCATGGTCGCAGTTTATGCATATGCTGGAAGAACCAAGGGAGCTATAATTTCGTCTGTTGGACGAGTCTGGAAGGTGTTAGGCCAGACTTGAGAGCACCATTGTCAGCTTACTTTCAGCTTTAGCGCATTCTGAAGCAACACCAGAGGGTAAGCTCACCCATTCACTTGCAATTAAAGCAGCGGGATATGATTCAGATGTTTATGTTACGAATACTCTGATTGCATTTTCCTCGAAGTGTGGAGATGTTGATGCTGCACGATATTGTTTGGTAACATGTCTGAGGGGACTTCTGTTTCTTGGACTGTACTTATCAGTGGCTATGCTGAAAATGGATATACGGATGAGGCTATGGATCTGTTTCATGCCATGGAAGCTGCCGGGGGGAGAGCTGATGCAGTCACTGTGGTTGTTGTTCTCTCTGCTTGCAGCCACATGGGAACTCTTGAGCTTGATGGATTAATGTATAGGTATACAATAGCAAATGGCTTTGAAGGCAACATCCTGGTTTGTAATGCATTGATAGACATGTATGGAAAATCATGCATGCAAAAACTAGTCTGTTGGACTGCCATGATCATGTGTTATGCCATGAATGGAGATTTTGTAGAAGCTTTAGATCTATTTTCTTAGATGGTGCAATCAAAATTGAATCCAAATCATATAACATTTTTGGCTGTTCTTCAAGCATGTGTCCATAATGGCTTTCTGGGAAAGGGTGGGTGTATTTTGATACGATGAGTAAAATATATTACATAGAGTCTAGATTGGAACACCATTCTTGCATGGCTGTTCTCCTTGGTCATCGAGGAACACAAAAAGAGGCATTCAGATTCATCCAAACCATGTCTATCGGACCAGATGCTGGTGTGTGGGGGACTCTTCTTGGTGCTTGCATAACTCACCACGAGACAGAGATCGGGATGTTTGTAGCAAGCCATCTTTTTGATTTAGAACCTCAAGCAGCAGCAACATAAGTTGGTATGGCCAATATTTTTGATGCAAAAGAGAGGTGGGAAGGTGTGTCGAAATTACGTGCAAAGAAACAAAAGGGGATCAGGAAGTCACATGGACAAAGCATTGCTCAGGGGAATGGAAAATTTCGTATATTCACTGTTGCATATAGGACTCATCCTGAAGACCTACGGATTCATGAAGTCTTGGATAATTTGGCTCTGCACTTAAAGAAGCAGGTCATTTGACAGATCTTGAATATTTATTGACATATGAACTGGAACAGAAATGGAATCAGGTCATTTGTTTTGCTGGAAAGAAGCAGTTTCTTTCTATTTTGGTCCAAAGTGCTCACAAATGTTGGGAGATCTAAGCTTGATAACTTGCGTTCAGATTTGGTTTGCCCAGCAGCACCCTCTGTGGAGAAAGATATGCTATAAGTGCCGTCTCTTATATGTGAAGATATGATTTATGCTTGGAACTGCTAACGGAAACCACCAGGTAAATTCCAGGAAATACAGATACCACATCCACATCTTGCTAAGAATATGGTCACTATATAAATATTAAATGACACATTCAATTATATGCACAGTCATGACATATAGATTTCAAAAAATGAGTGTATTTGGGATATGGACTGTTCCTACTTCTGGAGTTTCGCCCATAATGGAACCTCGGGGATCCTCCAGCAGCAAAATGTTTTTAGTGAAGTGGGTGATGCCCTAGTCTTCTCACCCTTCCACTACTTAGAGGGTGTTCTGGGATTAAATCTTAAGCGGGGAATCTCCAAATACTGAATCTAGGTAATTTACTTCGACCAGATCTTTCCTCTCTTTTGCTATCTATGAAAAGAAAAAAAAGGGGAAAAAAGAAAAACTTGAGTGTCATATGCTCCACCACATTTAGTACACTTGTCATTCTTCATGCATCATGGATATATCCAAAAAACAGTGATCAAATGCTTCCATAAGCGGATTTTTATTTTTATTTCTTAAAAATAATTCTACTTATAGGTATACTCTTGATGCAATTGCTTCATAGCCTTCATAAGCAAAACGCTTCCTAGCAATGACACCTAGTTGAAGCCAATGCTTCCTTTAAGATTGGCTCATCTAATTTGAATCAATTTTGTTGCTGCTGAATTCCGTTCTCCGACTTAGAGGCGGTGCATGTCGGGATCCGGATAGCACTCTCCGTCCGAATGGACCTGCAAGGCAGTCTTTACGTAGGAAGCACAGAGGGTAATCCCTACAAAAGACCCTCCGACGCCCAAGTCAGTAAAAACTCTTAGCAAACAGATGAGAGAAAAAGGTTCCGGCAGAAGGATCTCTCTCTGAGAGGGTTTCTCAGGAGTAATGGCCTTTGTTAGAGTTGCAAGAATATGAGAGCCCTTTTTTTCTTACCTAAAGGGTCTAGGGATATGGTATTTATACACCGCCAAGATGATGAGTAGTTATTTGACTTTTCGGGCGCATTTTAGGAATTTAGCATCCGATAATGCCGAAATCCCATCAGTTACGGGGATCAGCAGTTGATGAAGCCGATGGGTGCTTTATCAGAAATTTAAAATCCCATTGATCATGGACAGAGTGCTGTATTTGGCTTTCATTTCTATTTTGGGAAGCTCACTCCACAATCCTTGCGATCGAATGTTTCATCCTCCAAGATATCCGATGTGGTTTGAAGCAGCAATGGCGCTTACGTTGAGGAGATAAGGGTCGATCCTGCCGAGGTATGGAGGTGGTTTGGCTTTGCTGAGGTACTGAGATAGCTCGGCCCTACCAGGTATGGGATAACTCGGCCCTATCGAGGTTTAAAGATTGCTAATGCCAGATCATCTCTCTTGAATGCCTATGAGGTAATGGTGGTTTTCTTCTCTTTTGGTGGATAATTATCGATCCCAAGGTGCCATCACTTGGCAGAGAATAAGCGGTAAGGCCAGGTCTTGTCAGACATGTACCGATGCCAGAGATCAAGATCGAATCTAGGGTCGGTGCTGAGTCCAACTCTAGAAACTGAGACCGACTCTGATATTGGTGCTGAGTCTGACTCTGGCATCGGTGTCGAGACTACTTGGTTGTCTGTTGGACTATAGCTTCATCAGTCAATTTGAACGTGGCATGATCAGTTGCATTGAAGATAACTCGGTCCTTGTTGCCATGCACGCTTATTGATGCGGTGATGATTTTCTTCCACATCACATGCCCCCCACTTCTTAGTCGAACCATAGGTTCGGGCATAGGGAGTAGAGTCCCATATGGCTTTGTTCTCTACTTACAATAGCAATTGAGATTGCTATCCTCATAGGCTTGGATAAATTTTTTACTTGGCCTATCCAAGGTACAAAGAAAATATTTTACTTGGCCTTGCCAAGGTTCGGAGAAAACTCGGCCGTGATGAGGTACGGAGAAAGTTTTACTTGGCCCAACCAAGGTACGGAGAAGGCTCTACCGTGCTGAGGTTCGGAGGACTCCGATCGGCCTTACCGAGGCTTGAAGGATCTTTTACTTGGCCCTACCAAAGTTCGGAGAAAACTCGGCCGTGCCAAGGTACGAAAAAAATTTTACTTGTCCCAGCCAAGGTACGGAGCAGGCTCGATCGTGCCGAGGTTCGGAGGACTTCGATCGGCCTTGCCGAGGACCGAAGAATCTTTTACTTGGCTTTGCCAAGGTTCAAAGAAAAGATTTACCAAGGTTTTAAAAAACTTGGCCATGCTGAGGTACGAAGAAAATTTTACTTGGTCCAGCCAAGGTACGAAGAAGGCTCGGCTATGCCGAGGTTCAGAGGACTCTGGTCGGCCTTGCCGAGGCCTGAAGGATCTTTTACTTAGCCCGCCAAGGTACGGAGAAAAGATTTTACTTGGCCCTGCCAAAGTTCGAAGAAACTCGGTTGTGCCGAGGTACGGAGAAAATTTTACTTGGCCTAGCCAAGGTACGAGAAGGCTTGGCCATGCCGAGGTTCAGAGGACTTCGGTCAGCCTTGCCAAGGCTCGAAGGCTCTTTTACTTGGCCCGGCCAGAATTCGGAGAAAGCTGGGTCGTGCTGAGGTACGAGGAAAGTTTTACTTGGCTCAGCCAAGATACGGAGAAGGCTCAGCCATGCCAAGGTTCGGAGGACTCCGATCGGCCTTGCTGAGGCCCGGAGGATCTTTTATTTCGCCCTGCCAAGGTTCGAAGAAAGCTCGGCCGTGCCAAGGTACAGAGAAAGTTTTACTTGGCCCAACCAAGGTACGGAGAAGGCTCGGCTATGCCGAGGTTCGGAGGACTCCGGTCGGCCTTGCTGAGGCCCGAAGGATCTTTAACTTGGCCCCGCCAAGGTATGGAGCAAAGATTTTACTTGGCCCTGCCAAGGTTCGGATAAAACTCGGTTGTGTTGAGGTACGGAGAAAATTTTACTTGGCCCAGCCAAGGTACGGAGAAGGCTTGGCCGTGCCGAGGTTCTAAGGACTCCTATCGGCCTTGCTGAGGCCCGAAGGATATTTTACTTGGCCCTGCCAAGGTTCGGAGAAAGCTCAGCCATGCCGAGGTACGAAGAAAGTTTTACTTGGCCCAGCCAAGGTATGGAGAAGGCTCGGCTGTGCCGAGGTTCAGAGGACTCTGGTCGGCCTTGCTGCGGCCCGAAGGATCTTTTACTTAGCTTTGTCAAGGTACGAAGAAAAGATTTTACTTGGCCCTGCCAAAGTACGAAGAAAAGATCCCTGCCAAGGTTTGGAGAAAACTCGGTCGTGCTGAGGTACGGAGAAAATTTTACTTGGCTCAGCCAAGGTACGGAGAAGGCTCGACCGTGCCGAGATTCGAAGGACTCTGGTCCACCTTGCCGAGTCCTGAAGGATTTTTTATTTGGCCCTGCCAAGGTTCGGAGAAAAAATTTTACTTAGCCCTGCCAAGGTTCGGAGAAAACTCGGCCGTGCTGAGGTACGGAGAAAATTTTACTTGGCCCAGCCAAGGTACGGAGAATGCTCAGCCGTGCCGAGGTTCGGAGGACTCCGATCGGCCTTGCAGAGGCTCAAAGGATCTTTTACTTGGCCCTGCCATGGCACGGAGAAAAGATTTTACTTGGCCCTACCAAGGTTCGAAGAAAACTCGATCGTGCCGATGTACGAAGAAAATTTTATTTGGCCCAGCTAAGGTACGGAGAAGGCTTGGTCGTGCCGAGGTTTGGAGGACTCCGGTCAGCCTTAACGAGGCCCGGAGGATCTTTTACATGGCCTTGCCAAGGTTCGGAGAAAAGATTTTACTTGGCCCTGCCAAGGATCGGAGAAAACTCTGTCGTGCCAAGGTATGAAGAAAATTTTACTTGGCCCAGCCAAGGTACGAAGAAGGCTTGGCCATGTCGAGGTTCGAAGGACTCCAGTCGGCTTTGCCGAGGCCCGAAGGATCTTTCACTTGGCCCTGCCAAGGTATGGAGAAAAGATTTTACTTGGCCCTGCCAAGGTTCAAAGAAAACTCGATCGTTTTGAGGTACGGAAAAAGTTTTACTTGGCTCAGCCAAGGTACGGAGAAGGCTCGGCCATGCCGAGGTTC
>UESW01003141.1:80182-113932 GCA_900491605.1 Calamus simplicifolius | reverse complement strand
TACCACTTTCTCTTTGATCTCTTGGCCACAAGACATTCCTGCAATGATATCAAACTTTATGTTTAGGTACCCAAGCTTTCTGGGTCCTTCATGGTTAGTAGCAACAAAATTGTTCCTTTCGGAACTCATATTTTCTTCCCTTTAACATTTAAGTTTTTATTAGGTTTTAGAATTTTTACATTCATAAGATTATGTCCTTTTTGATTACATTTAAAGCATGTAAAATTACTTTGGCCAGCACGCACAAAAATATTTTTTAGTGATTTTGTTTTCTTAAAGTGTTATACCCTAATCCGGCTTGTCAAAAACTGCTTTTTGACTATTTAATAACATGTCTAATTTAGTTGAGCTTAATGTAAACTTATCAACTATGTTCTTATGTTTTTTAACCTCTTCCTTAGTTTATCATTTTCATTGGTAATTAATTCTTTCTTTTACCAAAATTTTATTTTCAGTTTTAAGTTTCTTAACTTCATTATTAAGATTTTCCTTTTCTTTAATGAAAGTTAAGTTTTCATTTTTCAAAATTTTGTATTTCTTTTTCAAAACCTTGAAATCCCCGACAAGTTCATTAAAAGCATCAAATAGTTCATCAAAAGCAAACTCATCGCAAGGGTTGTCGGAACTTACCTCATCGTTGTCGTCCGCCATAAAACATACGTTTGCGACTTTCTTTTGTTCTTCTTCTTCGGAAGAAGATTCCTCGCTATCACTCCAAGTCACCACATAAGCCTTCTTTTTCTTTTTGTAGGCTTTCTTCAATTTAAGACATTCATTTCTAAAGTGTCACGGTTTATTACACTCATAGCAAGTCAAGGGATCTTTCTCTTTTTCTTGTCCTTGTCCTTGTTCTTATCCTTTTCTCCTTCCCACTTTGCTCCAAATTTCTTCTTGTGGAAGGGTTTCTTTCTCCTTATGAATCTTTTAAATTTCTTAGCTAAGAGAGCAGTTTCTTCATCATCATCATCATCATCACTGCTGCTCTCTTCTTCTTTTGCAGCTTTGAGGGCAATCACTTTCTTCTTCTTTGTGTCCTCCTCTACATGCTGTCTCATAGTCACTCATGGGTCATAAGAGATCCTAGAAGCTCCTCTAAGGGTAAAGTGTTGAGGTCCTTTGCTTCTTGGATTGCTGTTATTTTTGCTTCCCATAATCTTGGTAATGACCTAAGAATTTTTCGAACAAGTTCTGAGTTAGTATATGTCTTACCAAGACTTTTCAAACCATTTACAATGTCTGTAAATCTAGTGTACATGCATGCAATGGTTTTAGATTGTTCCATGCTAAACAACTCATATTTATGAACATAATATTAATTTTGGATTCTTTTACTTGGTTGGTACCCTCATGGGTAACCTCTAGTCTATCCCAAATCTCCTTTGCGGAATTACAAGTGGAGATTCTATTAAATTCATTAGCGTCTAAAGAGCATATAAGACATTCATAACCTTAGCATGAGCTGTGCCATCTTCCTATCATTATCATTCCAGTCCCTTTCGGGCTTAGGAACAATAGTGCCATCAATAACATGTGTGGGTGTACTAGGTCCATTAATTATAACACCCCATAATTCATAATCAGAAGCTTGAATGAATATCCTCATTCTTGCTTTCCAATAAGAATAATTTGAACCATTAAACAGTGGAGGTCTATTCGTAGAATGACCTTCAGCAAATGATCCAACTTGTGTTGCCATTTGGATCATTAGCTCTTGATCGTGTGATCAAAATCTAATGAGCACTTGCTCTGATAACAATTGTTGGCCCAGATGACAACCCAAGAGGGGGGGGGGGGATGAATTGGGTTCTTTAAAAATTAGCCTTTTAAAAATGTTTGCTTAAGATGAATGAAGGCAAATGCAAGTAAATATAAATTGCAGTGAATAAAACAGAGATAGAGAAAGAGACAATGAAGCACGGCAAACACAAAGATTTTATAGTGGTTCGGTGTATCCAACACCTACGTCCACTCCCAAGATTCACTTGGGTCCACACTATAATCACCCTAGATTACAGCAGAGTTGTTTTACAAGCTCACAACTCAAACTTGTTGTTTTCCGGGATCACAACGAACCCAGCTGGTTTTCAAGGGCTCACCAGCACAAAAACCCTTAACCCAAGCTTACCAAGCTTGAACTGAGGTAAGACTACCTCCTCTAGTTCAATCCCCCAGATTGAACTAGACACAAAGAATAGAAATTTGTTTTTTAGTTACAAAGCTCCTTAATGAGCAGATAAACAAATGTAAGATAGGTTTAGATAAGCCTGATTTGCAGTTGGTTGGCTTTGAGCTTTTCTTCTTTTCTTCAACTCCTTTGAAGTGTAGAATCGGGCCTCAGCTGGATTCTTCACGGAAGATGTTGGAGTTGATTTGGCTTTTCCTCTTTTCTTTGAGTGTTGAAAATCACTTGAGATGCTCTTGAATAGCACTTGGATTTTCTTCTGAAGCTTCCTTGGATGTTGAGCTTGACACAGAAGGAGCTTCCTTTGATTTCACACTCTTTCTTTCACTCTATTTTGAATCACGGATTTTTTCAAATGAAGCTCTGTTTTTTCGATTTTTCTCTTCTTTTCTTTTGAAATAAATATCTCTCTATTGTCTCTCTTTGATTTGAAAACGGCTTCTCTATTTATAGATTCTGCAAAAATATAGCCGTTAGAGACAAAGAAAAATAGCCGTTAATCAAAAATCTTACCGTTGGAGCTGAGTTGGCATTCGTAAAAATCTCGCCCAGATTTGCTGGAGTCGACTCATGCTTTTCCCGAGTCGGCTCGAAGTCGTGATACTAAAAATAGAAATTAGAAAGTGGGGTCGACTCACCAAAAGTAAAGTGTCGACTCCTGAAAGTCGGGGGTCGACTCATGAAAAGTTGGGGTCGACTCGCGAAATGCTCAGAAAAACACACCTCTGGTGTCTGAGCGGAGTCGACTCACACAGTCATGGAGTCGGCTCGACAGAATCGGGGGTCGACTCGTGAAATTAGGGTCGACTCGAGACAGACAGTCATTTCTGTTCTCTGAGTGGAGTCGACTCTGAAACTCTAGAGTCGGCTCCGGAACGTATCAAAAATCAGAAATTTTCTGATTGACTTTAAATTCGTTCCAGATTCATTTTAAATCATTTTTTGACTTGAATTCAATAAAATTGACATTAAGAATAATTCAAGAAATGTTCCAAAAACTCATTGATTATAATATGAATTATAAAATTTCTTTTTGAAAGCTTAAACATTGAGCTTAAAGTTACTTTCAAATTGATTAAAGTCAAACTTTAACATTCTCATTGATTGTTCAAAATAAATTCATTGCTCATGTAAATAAACTCATTATATCTTTTAATATACTCATGGCTTTTGGTAATCATCAAAATCAATAAGATTGGGGCAACAAATTCTCAACAATCTCCCCAACAACTTCAGATCTAAAGGACCAAGAGGTTTTTTTTTTTTCAACAATGAAGTAAGATCTTAAAGTGGAAGGGATGCACTCAACACTCAAAGAATTGAGGGTTGGTTGACAAGATCTACACTCCTTACTTAAGAACTCACCTTGGCACTTGATCCTTGATGTGGAGCCATCATCCTCAACTCTAACATCCTCAAGAGAACCTGCAAGTGATCAGAAGTAAGACCGTGGAGGCAAAGGAATTGAAGGAAATAAAAAAAATTGAACAAGGAAAGGAAGGATTTGAAAAATTTTGCTGAGACTTGGGTAGCACTTGTCCTTCTTCCTGAAACTATTATGGAACCTTGGTAGAATGGTTTAGAGTAGCAAATTGGGCCTCTCACCCTCTCCCTCAAGGAGTGACCTAGATCTAAGACTAGGGAAACACGAGCCTCAACTCAAACTAAGAGCATCTCACCCTCTTCATACTCAAAGATGAACAAGGCACTTGGCAAAAGAAATCAAATAAACTTGATTTTATTTCTCAAACTTCATATCTACAAGAGGGAAAGCTTGGCCTATTTATAGGCCAAAGGACTTCCAGAAATTTCAGCCCAAAAAACTAAAAGATCATAACAATCTAAGGATTAGTTATGATATAGCTAACTAATTACAATCAATCCCTAACAAATTTGGTTGCACCAGCTTCCATGTGGCACCTCCTTAGTTTGCCATGTGTCATCATCAGATACCTCCATGTGTCCTCCAAGATTTGACTTCTAAGTTGCCATGTGTCATCATCAGATACCTCCATGTGTCCTCCAAGATTTGACTTTCAAAGAGAAGACTTGATGTCTTGATAGCAGTGTTGACTCAAGGCAGGAAATGTCGATACTTTGAGACTTGGCAGAAGTTGAAATTTTGCAGCATGAGTTGCACTTGAGAAATTGAAACTCTTGGCTCGAGTAAGTGGAACCTGCAGAAAGTAGATTAACTACAAAACCAAAGAGTGTCAGTCTGCAACCTTTTCTTCTTGCTGATGTCCCCATCAATTCTTTCCGGGTGAAAAAAACTTGGCCCTGACGAGTATGGATCATTTTGGCTTTGGTAATATTCAAGCAGATCTGGATCGATCCTTTGCAGTTCTTCTTGAGTGATCCATGAGTCTTCAGAATCAGGTCTACCTTGCCAATGGACCAAGTAGCATTGATAGTCTTTTTTCGGGTAGTGACAATCTTGTCATCTAATATCGTTCAATTCTTTCTCGCTTTGTGGCTGGTGGACACTCTGGGATTGGTTCACTCTCAAAGGATGGATCAGGTCCTAAAAACTCACTGGGATTCATTGTTGGTTCCTTGTATTCTACCAGATCTGAAATATTAAAGGTGGAACTAATACCAAAGTCAGAAGGTAGGTCCAGTATATAAGCATTAGGTCCAATTCTTTTTATTATTTTGAAAGGACCTGCACCACGGGCGTGTAGTTTCTTCATAGTTCCCTTTGGAAACTGTTCAGGTCTGAGCCTTATCATGACAAAGTCTCCTACATGAAATTCTTTTGCTCTTCTATGGGAATTAGCCATATGCTTGTAACTCTCATTGCTTATATGGATTTTCTCGCTAATTTCTTTGTGTAAATCCCTAATGTGTTGTGCATATGACTCAGCAGACTCTGATGTTCGTACATGCATGGGCAATGGAATGAGGTCTATTGGCTTTCTTGGTTTGTACCCATGAATAATCTCAAAAGGACTATTTCCAGTGGATCTGTTAACTGAACTATTATAGGTAAACTCTATACATGGCAGTAAAAGGTCCCAATTTCTAGTATGTTTTCCCACTAAACATATCAACATATTACCAAGACTTCTATTTACAACTTCTATTTGACCATCAGTTTGGGGGTGATAAGTGGTAGAAAAGTTTAACTTGGTTCCAAGCAGGTGCCATAGGGTTTTCCAAAAGTAACTGGTGAACTTAACATCCCTATCAGACACGATGGTTTTAGGTAACCCGTGTAATCTAACCACTTCATCTAAAATAACTTGGCCACTTTTGATGCATCGAAGGTCTGGGAACAAGGCAGAAAATGTGCCATTTTAGAAAATCTATCAACTACCACAAAGAAGGAATCGTGTCTCCTTAAGGTCTTTGGTAGTCCAACACAAAGTCCATACCGATGTCTTGCCAAGGTCGATCAGGGACGGGTAAAGGGGTGTATAGTCCAGTGTTTTTTTTGCATTTTAGCAACAGCACATGTCCTACACTGGGCTATGACTTGGGCAACATTTCGTTTTAAGCTGGGCCAAAAGAATTGTTCCTCCAAAGCTAGAATAGTTTTATTTCTTCCGAAATGGCCCGCTAAACCTCCGGCATGGATTTCCCAAATCAAGAATTCCCTAATCGAGGTTCGGGGAATACACAACTTATCTCCTTTAAAAAGGAACCCATCATGAAGAGTAAAGTCTTTGTATTCTCTAGAAGGCCTTAGACTGACAGATTCAAAAATCTCACTAAAGTCAGGGCAACTTTTATACTCTTCCTTCAACTTATCAAATCCTGTGACTTCAGTACTTACGGACGTCAAGAGCATAGAACGTCGACTTAAAGCATCGGCAACCTTATTGTCAGAACCAGCACGGTGTTTTAGAACAAAGGTGTAAGCTTGGATATACTCTACCCATTTTCCATGCCTAGGGTTTAACTTCTTTTGGGAGCTAAGGAATCGGAGGGCTTCATGATCGGAAAATAGAACAAACTCCTGCGGTAACAAGTAATGTTTCCAATATTTCAAAGCCTGAACTGCTGCATATAACTCCTTGTCATAGGTGGAATATCTCAACTTTGCGCCATTTAGTTTCTCGCTAAAAAAAGCTACCGGATGGTTCTCTTGACTTAAAACTCCACCAATTCCAATCCAAGAGGCATCACAAGCAACCTCAAAAACTTTAGAGAAGTCAGGCAACCTTAAGATTGGTGCTTGTGTCATTCTTCCTTTAATCTCAAGGAAGGCTTTATTGGCTTGTTTGGTCCATTCAAAACTTCCTTTCTTAAGACATCCGTGATTGGAGCAACAATGGTGCTAAACCCTTGGATGAATCTCCTATAGAAGGTGGCAAGACCGTGGAAGCTACGGATATCATGTATGTTCTTGGGTTCGGGCCACTCGACTATGGACTTAATTTTCTCGGGATCAGCAGAAACACCATCAGTAGTAACAATGAACCCTAGAAAGGTTACTCTGTTAGTCATGAATTCGTACTTCTTCAGATTGGCATATAGATTTTCCTTTCTAAGGGTGTAACAGACTTATCTAAGATGATCTAAATGGTTTCCTAGTCTTACTATAGATGAGGATGTCATCAAAATATACTACAACAAATTTTTCCATGAAAGGTCTTAAAACTTAAGTCATGATCCTCATAAATGTACTAGGGGCATTTGATAGACCAAAGGGCATAACCAACCACTCATAAAGACCATCCTTAGTTTTGAATGCAGTTTTTCACTCATCTCCAGGTTTGATCCTAACATGGTGATAACCACTCTTAAGATCAATCTTGGAAAATATAGTGGCTCCGGTCATCATGTCAAGCATATCATCAAGGTGAGGGATGGAAAATCGATACTTGACCGTAATTTTGTTGATGGCACGACTATCGATGCACATTCTCCAAGTGCCATTCTTCTTCGGGGTCAGTAGGGCAGGTACTGCACAAGGACTTAAACTCTCCTAATAAACTTTTTCTGGAGGAGATCTCCAACTTGTCTTTGTAGCTCAGCGTGCTCAGTAGGATTCATTCTATAGTGAGGTAGGTTAGGCAAGGTGGCTCCTGGGACTAAATCAATTGTATGTTGAATATCCCTAAGTGAGGGCAGGTGATTGGGTAAATCTTCTAGGAATACATCCTTAAACTCTTCTAAGATCTTTGTGACTTTTTGAGGTGGTTCCTTAGGATCTTCATTCTGACTTTCTTTAAGTGCCAAAATCCACATAGGTGATCTTTCATTGATTTCTTTCTCTATTTTCTTGACACTGATCAAATTCAGATCTTGTTTCTTCTCTTTCAAATCACTAGACCCTTTCTTGATATTGTCCTTAGGTGGGGTCGAGTTAATGATAAGCTTTTTCCCTAGATGGTTGAAAGCACAAGAATTGGATTGACCATATAAAGTTGCATCATGATCATACAACCAAGGTCTACCCAAAATGATGCTACTTACTCCCATGGGTAGTACATCACACCAGACTTGTTCATGATAGGATTGGATTTGAATGGGAACTTGACATCTGGATTTAATGGGAATGGATGTTGAATCTATCCAAGAAACTTTGTATGGATTAGGATGGGGAACAGGGTCAAGCTTAAATTTTAATGGCTTTAGTGGAAATAGCATTCACACAACTCCCATTGTCTATAATAATTTTATAAACCTTCTCCCCTATCTTAACAAATGTTTGGAGTATATTAGTTCTTCTCCAATCCTCCTTTTCCTTTGTTTAGGTCAAAATTCTAACAACACCCAAAGTCTCATTATAATCAATCTCTTCTTCCTCTTCATCATATTCATTGATCAGATTGGATTCAGCCTCATATATCTCTTTTTCAAACTCTTTAGTATCTTCAGGGTCCTCTTCAGCTAGTTCTCCTATGTGTAGAGAACGGGCAGGGCATTGGTTGGCATAGTGTCCCTTCCTGTTACATTTAAAACAATGGACATTCGGGTTGTTACTCTTTTGAACTACAGGGGCCTTACCCTTGTCACTCGTTTGACCGGATGGGATAGTAGGAGTGGGGTGATTTGGTCGCATTTGGTTAAACCCTGGTTTCTGAGTAGAGGTGCTAATCTTACTTAGTTCGTGTCTTTGACTATCGGTCCCCTTTGAAACCTTTCACAATCTTTGGCTATTTGATAGGCTTGATCTAGGTCTGTGATTTCTCTTAGAAATAATTCTTTTGAATTTCTTCACGCAAACCGGCTCTAAACCTAGTCAATGTTACAGCTTCTTATTCATCAATATTACACCTCATCGCAAACTCATCAAACTTGGTAATATATTCAGACACAGTCTTATTGCCCTGGTATAATCTTTGCCACTATCTAATAGTCTTTGGTGATAGGACATAGGGACATACTTTTCCCTAAGCTTGATTTTCATAGCTCTCCAAGTGGTTATGGGCATGTCTCCTCTTTGCCTAAGCATTCGCCCGATATTCTCCTAGTATAAACTAGACTGGCGGACTAACCTCAGTTTGGCAAACTTATACTTTCTCTCCTTGGTCATCTCATATCATTCAAAATATTAATCCATTTCTCCCTTCCAGTCAACATAAGCTTTAGGGTCTAGGCTTCCATCAAAGATAGGAGCCTCTAATCGAATGTTCCTCATGGCTCTTTCATCTTGATCTAAGTAATCCTGATGAGGTCGCCTAGGGATACGATCAGGAGTAAAGTCAGGCCGATGGACTCGACGGGCTTCTTCCATGAAATCAGGATCAAGTATCCTTGGATTGTATTCAGGGATGTGCACATGATATTGGGCTCTTGGACCTTGAGGAATTGACCTAGATGATTCAGGTTCGATGGGGATCCTTTGAGACTCTTCAAGGGTCTCAACTCTATCTTTTACTTGACCTAATTCTTTGTTGATTTGCCCTAATTACTCAGTTACAGTGTCTAATTTTTCAGCAGGGTCCTCATAAAGAGTTCAAGATTAGGATCCATAGGTACAAACCAAGAAAGATAGAACTTTTGACCTATAAAACAAGAAGTACAAACCTAGCTTCTAGGGCTCCTAAACCTAGAAGTTCAAAATACAAGACTTGACTAGGTACTAGTTAAGGATGCAATTACCTTTGTCACTGGCCAGGTAAGAGGTGGGAATGCGGGAGGCCCCCCTTGCTTTCACAAGGACCCAATTAAAGAACCGTAAGTCTGCTTAAGGCATTTGCCATTTGACCTCTAGTCTTAGACACCAGTTTCTAAGAATAATTACAAACTCAAATAGTATTTTGTCTCCTCTTGCACTTGAACCCGACTTGTTGGTGTCCTTAATTTAGGTGCATACTTGATTTTAATTAAGGCTTAGGTCAATGCATAATGAGGATGGTTGTTGTGGGCTAAGGAAAGGTTATTAACTCCTCCCCTTATGTTATATTGAATGCCCTTAAGATGGTTTATATATATGGATGCACACAATTTCAGCAATTAACTAGCACAATGACTAGACTTAGTACAATTAAGTGAAATTTAATCTAATTTTAAAATTCAGTAAATGCAAACTTAAATTAAGAAATTCAAATCTTGAAGTCTAGATTTCAGAAGCTAATTTTTTTAAAAAATTTTAAAATTTAGATTAAAATTTCATTCTTGGAGGTAAAAGTGGTTAAATAAAATTTGCAGCTTCTAACTAACTTTCAACTAACCCGGTTTTGAAATTTAAAATTTAAAGTTTTAAATTTTTAAAAATTTAAAATGAAAATTGAATTAGTTAGATCTCAGAGTGAAAATCCTAGATTTTGAAATTTGAATTCAATTTTTTTTTTTAAATTTGGTTGAGGAAGTTGTTATGATAGTAGTTGCTAGAAGATTCTAGCAGCTTAACAAACTCTCTACTACCTATTTCAAAATTTAAATTTAAAATTTAAAATCCCTATAAATTTAAACTTTAAGTGAAAAATAATAGAATTTGAAGTCTAAATCTCAGATCTCAAATTAAAAAATTATTATTATTTTTTATTTTTTTAAAATCAAATTTAATGGAGGGAACCAAAACAATCTTCAAGAAAACAACCTAAGAACTTGAATTTGTTTTAATTCCAAAACTCTAAAATATATTTTTTAATTTTAGATTTGGAACCTAAAGTCCTAAAGTGCAGCAAATAAATTTTTATTTATTTTTTAACCCTTAAAAAAATTACAAAAAAATTCATGAAAATATCGGACTAAAACTAGAACAGAAATTCCAGCAACTTACAAGCTTAACTTAGAGACCAAAGCTCTGATACCAAAGCTGATGGGGCATGAAAAAAAATGATGGAATGAGGGGATGGTGATGTGTTCTAAGTGATTACCATGCTTAATAAACATTTGAGCCCAAGCTATGGCTGAATTCATGCATGGGAGAAATGAAGAACATCAAACCGGAAGCAGAAAGCTAAACACCCTTGTGCACGCTTCTTTCAAAGAAATAAAAAGATTAGGATCTAAAGGTATGAAAACCTTCAAACTAAGTTAAGCCATCTTTAAAACTTCAGATCTAAAGGACCAAGAGGTTTTTTTTTTTTTTTTCCAACAATGAAGTAAGATCTTAAAGTGGAAGGGATGCACTCAACACTCAAAGAATTGAGGGTTGGTTGACAAGATCTACACTCCTTACTTAAGAACTCACCTTGGCACTTGATCCTTGACATGGAGCCATCATCCTCAACTCTAACATCCTCAAGAGAACCTGCAAGTGATCAGAAGTAAGACCGTGGAGGCAAAGGAATTGAAGGAAATAAAAAAATCGAACAAGGAAAGGAAGGATTTGAAAAATTTTGCTGAGACTTGGGTAGCACTTGTCCTTCTTCCTGAAACTATTATGGAACCTTGGTAGAATGGTTTAGAGTAGCAAATTGGGCCTCTCACCCTCTCCCTCAAGGAGTGACCTAGATCTAAGACTAGGAAAACATGAGCCTCAACTCAAACTAAGAGCATCTCACCCTCTTCATACTCAAAGATGAACAAGGCACTTGGAAAAAGAAATCAAATAAACTTGATTTTATTTCTCAAACTTCATATCTACAAGAGGGAAAGCTTGGCCTATTTATAGGCCAAAGGACTTCCAGAAATTTAGCCCAAAAAACTAAAAGATCATAACAATCTAAGGATTAGTTATGATATAGCTAACTAATTACAATCAATCCCTAACAAATTTGGTTGCACCAGCTTCCATGTGGCACCTCCTTAGTTTGCCATGTGTCATCATCAGATACCTCCATGTGTCCTCCAAGATTTGACTTCTAAGTTGCCATGTGTCATCATCAGATACCTCCATGTGTCCTCCAAGATTTGACTTCCAAAGAGAAGACTTAATGTCTTGATAGCAGTGTTGACTCAAGGCAGGAAGTATCGATACTTTGAGACTTGGCAGAAGTTGAAATTTTGCAGCATGAGTTGCCAATTGAAACTCTTGGCTTGAGTAAGTGGAACCTGTGAAAAGTAGATTAACTATAAAACCAAAGGGTATCAATCTGTAACCTTTTCTTCTTGCTGATATCCCCATCATAGGGGCCATTGAAGAGCGGGGCTATACCTTTTGATCTCTGTCGTTAACGCCTACATGGCGCCACAGTCACATCAAATGCCCTCCCACTCCTGAGCTTAAGTGACCATGTGCCCACTGACTCTTGAGCGAAAGGAGCACAAAATTTTATCATCATTATTGGTTTTGCGCGCCATTAATTACCAGAGGAGAAGGAGCACCTCTCCGAGGCGATGTCGCTTCGAAATCCATCCGTATTTAAGGAGAAGCACGAAAAGTGAAACCAATTTCGGGTGCACTGAGGGAATATCTTTCGAGGGATGAAAAAGTTGGGTGCCATCATTAAGCCACCACTCCCCACATCCTATCATTGGCTGTGGATCCCACTCTTTGTGCAGAACTGAGGTACCATATCTCGGGCAAAGGTGGGGTTGTTGACAGCTGGATGTCGCCTTCAATCGCGAACGGCCACATCGCATCGCCTCGGGCAGAACGATTCAAAATTATGTAAATTTGCTCCACTCACCAGAACGCACCCTTTACGCCTTCATTGTCCTTCTTGTCGTCTTCTTCCCAAAGTCCTGAGCTTTCAGAGTCCAAACCTTCTGCTTTCCTCTGTCGTCACCAGGTCAGTCTCCTTGTATCTCCTTCATTCTTTGTCTTATTCTTCACCCATGGACCATTGCGCCGTTAAGGAGGCCAAGAGGCCCATAGTGAGTCCCCCCCCCCCCCGTCCTCGGAGGAGGAGGAGGAGGTCTCTCTAGTTCATCGTTGCCGTCAGTCGATTGGTGGTGTCACCATCTGTGACCGTTCAGCGATGACTGTCCAGCCTCCATCTCGAGTGTCTCCACTCAGGGTGTCTCCACCCAGGGTGGCTCCATCTAGGTTACCTCCATCGCCCTGGTTCGTTCGACCCCCCTTCGGCGGTTGTTTCTGATTCGGCAGGGCCGAAGGGGATGGCCTCCACCATGACCCCTGAGGAGGTAGAAGGCCTCAGGATTAGGTATAGGATTTCCAGTTTCATCCGTCTGTCCGCTCCTGGGCCCAAGGATAGGGCAAACTCGAACCAACCCGACCGGGTAGCCCTATATGAGGAGTTCTTCAAGAGTGGACTTCGCCTTCCCTTCCATCCATTTGTCAACCTGCTGGACAGGTATGGACTCATTCTGGCATAGTTGACTCCGAATTCAGTTTGGATCATCTGTGCTTTTGTAATTCTTTGTTTCTTCCATGGCTCGAAAGCCAGAATTTTCTTGTTCCGAGCCTTTTACAAACTCCGCCACCATAGTGAAGATGGGTGGTGGATCTTTATGTCTAGGCCCCGTAGGACCTTGCCACTTAGCCTCCCCTCCAAAGTCCAGGGATGGAAGTCTCGATTCCTATTTGCCCACGTAGAGGAGGTGAGGACAAGTTGGAGGGGTCCCGATGTCGGCCACAACAAGAACTCCGCCATGGATGAGAGGGACCAAGAGCTCTTTGACCACTTGACGTCCTCTGAGATTCTACCATGCAAGGAGTTGTTGGCCGAGGCCAACCTTTATGAGGCCGGTTTGTCTCCGGTGGTTAGTGAGCACGAGATCTTGCCCTTCTCGTCCTTTCTGTTTAGTTTTCTCTTTTTTGACCGTTGGTTTCTTGTGCAGCGATGAAGGTGCCCACCGAGCGACTGAAAGTGACAGTGTGGAAGAGGAGGGAGGAGGTCGGCGAGATGGTGAGGCTGGCCAAGAAGCCTCGACGAAAGGCTTAGGGTGAGCCGGCCCAGGCCTACGCAACTCTCCTGGAGGTGGCTCCCACGGAGGTGGCTCCCGTGGAAGAGCCGAGGGAGAGCACCCCGGTCGAGGTGCCAGGGGGAGGAGATATCCCCGTCGTGGCTGAGGTGGGACCGGAGACAAGGGGCCAGTCAGCCCAGGCGAAAGAGGCTGTGGACGGACCGTCGGCTCCTACTGAGCCGATGGAGGTAGTCAATCTGAAGGTCGAGGATGAGCCTTCGGTCCCCACCGAGCCAACGGAGGCGGCTAACTTGGGGGCCGAGGGTGGACACCCGGCCCCTCCCGAGCTGGAGGCAGAGGTGGCAGCTCCGGAGGTTAGGGACAGAGAGGGACCGATCAGCAACGGTGAGGCAAAGCCAACGACCCCGCGCTCATCGCCCGATCGGGATCTCCGAAAGGAGCCATGACGGCCGCCAAAGTTTATGGCCATGGACAGCGGGCGTCTGACGAAGTGCCTGCTGGAGATAATCCATCTGCCAAAGTTTAAGGGGCAACTCAACCGCGAGCCTGTCGCCAAGATCCTCGATGCGACGTACGTGCCAGTGCTCTAGGTAACCTCCCTTCGCACTGTACTTTTTCTTGTCAATTATAACCAAGCTTTAGCTAACCCTTTGACCTTTGCAGATGGCCAATGAAGTCCTCGCCCTCCGAAACACTCTAATTCAGACCGGTGATGTAGTTGCACAATCCCAGGAGCAACTGGCCAAGTATCGAGGCTGGTGTGGCGAGTTGGCCGGAAAACTAGCCGAGGCCTAGGCCCGAGAAGCTGAGACAGCTGGCAAGCTTCTCGCGGCCGAGGCCGACTGCAATGAGTGGAAGGCCCGATTCAGAGAGGTCGAGGGGAAGGCGGTGATCGAGCTTAATCGAAACTTGGCGGCTAAGGCCAAGCTAGCGGTATTCATGGCGAGGCTGGAGTCGGCCGAAGGCAAGATCGACGAGCTGACCTAGAGGCTCGATGACACAGAGGACCGGGCCGAGATAGTGGAGGCCAATTCCCATGCTACCGAGGAGAGGGCTGCCTTGGCAGAGTTGGATGCCTAGAAGGCCAAAAAAGGAGGGCTAATGCCGAGGCTCGAGCACAGGAAGCCGAAGCTCGAGTTGAGGAGGTCGAGAGTCGGCTCGGGACGCGAAGACTTGGGCTCAAAATGCCATCGAGTAGTTCAGAAGCTCCTTAGCATTCGAGCAGGAGGTGACCAAGGCCAGTCTCGATGCCTACATCCAAGGCTTCGAGCACTACAAGGAAAGGTCACTCAAGTCTTCAAGATCGATGACCTCGACGTCATCCGGTCTGGAGACCCGGATGATGAGGAGTCAGACGAGGACAAGGCCAGCGATGAGCTAGGGCCTGCCAAGTCGTAGACACTTAGGCTTTCCTTTGTATTTTCCTTTTTCTTTCTTCTTTTTGCTTGTAATTGATCTTGACTCAGATTTTGTACTGCTTTTGAACATCAATGAAAATAAAAATTTTGTCCAAGTATGGGACTTAGCTTTTGTAGTGTCTTCATCTTTCTATGATGGCGTGTCAGTCTTGGTCTTTAGGCTCTGCAGTGTGACTGCAGTCCTCCCGATGATCCAATTGGGGTCTGTGTGGACTCGTGGTATCGACCGAGTCCTTAGTTCCTTAGGCACTTGTCAAAATGACTGCAGGGTGCTGGTGTCAGCTAGGAATCTCAGGCAGGCTTAGGAGTCCTTCAGAACCGCCTTGGGGGTTTCGTGTGCCTGCCCGAGGAGCGACTCGAACAGAAACAAAACTATCAGGATCTTGAACCGCTTTGGGGGCATCTCCTACGCCAGACTGAGTGGTGACCCAT
This sequence comes from Calamus simplicifolius, assembly GCA_900491605.1. NCBI lineage: Eukaryota > Viridiplantae > Streptophyta > Magnoliopsida > Arecales > Arecaceae > Calamus > Calamus simplicifolius. The sequence goes on along the minus strand of UESW01003141.1, from coordinate 98,725 downwards.
TAGTCGTAAAGCTGCTGAGCTTCTTTAGAATCGCTTTGGGGGTTTCATGTGCCAGCCCGAAGGGCGACTCGAACGAAAATGAAATTGTCAGGGTCTTGAACCGCCTTGGGGGCATCTCCTACGTCAGACCGAGTGGTGACCCATTAGTGTCGAGGCCGCCGAGCTCCTTTAGAACCATCTTGGGGGGTTTGTGTGCCAGTCCGAGGGGCGACTCAAATGGGAACGGAACTATCGGGGTCTTGAATCACCTTGGGGGTGCCTCCTATGCGGACCAAGTGATGGTCCGTTAGTTGTGAGGCCATCGAGCTCCTTTAGAACTGTCTCGAGGGTTTCGTGTACCGGCCCGAGGGGCGACTCGAACGGGAATGGAACTGTCAGGGTCTTGAATCGCCTCGGAGGCATCTTCTCCGCCAGACCGAGTGATGACCCACTAGTCCCAAGGTCGCCGAGCTCCTTTAGAATCACCTCGGGGGTTTCGTATGTCGGTCCAAGAGGTGACTCGAATGGGAACGGAACTATTGGGGTCTTGAACCAACTCAAGGACATCTCCTACGCTAGACCGAGTGGTAACTCGTTAGTCGCGAGGCCGCCGAGCTCCTTTAGAATCGCCTCGGGGGTTTGTGTGCCGGCTCGAGGGATGACTCAAACGAGAATGGAACTATCGGGGTCTTGAACCGCCTCGGGAGCATCTCCTACACCGGACCGAGTGGTGACCCACTAGTCGCGAGGCCATTGAGCTCCTTTAGAACTGTCTCAGGGGTTCCGTATACTGGCCCAAGGGGCAACTCGAATGAAACAGAACTCTCGGGGTTTTGAACCATCTCGGGGGCATCTATTACACCAGACCAAGTGGTGATCCACTAGTCGCGAGGCTGCCAAGCTCCTTTAGAACTGCCTTGGAGGTTTCGTATGCCGGCCCGAGGGGCAACTCGAATGGGAACAGAACTGTTGGGGTCTTAAACTTCTTTGGGGGCATCTCCTACACCGGACCGAGTGGTGACCCACTAGTCGCAAGGCCGCCGAGCTCCTTTAGAACTGCCTCGGAGGTTTCATATGCCGGCCTGAGGGGCGACTCAAACAAAAATGAAACTGTCAGGGTCTTAAGTTACCTAGGGGGCGTTTCTTACACCAGACCGAGTGGTGACCCATTAGTCGCGAGATCGCCGAGCTCTTTTATAACCGCCTTGGAGGTTTTGTGTGTCGGCCTGAGGGACGACTCGAACGGAAATGGAACTGTCGGGTATTAAACTGCCTTGGCAGCATCTCCTACGCTAAACTGAGTGGTGACCCACTAGTCGCGAGGCCGCCGAGCACCTTTAGAACCGCCTTGAGGGTTTCGTATGCCGGCCCGAGGGTGATTCGAATGGGAACAGAACTGTCGGGGTCTTGAACCACCTCGGGAACGTCTCCTACATTGGACCGAGTGGTGACCCGTTAGTCACGAGGTTGCCGAACTCCTTTAGAACCACCTTGGAGGTTTCGTGTGTCGGCCCGAGGGTCGACTTGAACAGAAACAAAACTATCGGGTCTTGAACCGCCTCGAGGGCATCTTCTACGCTGGACTGAGTGGTGACCCACTAGTCGAGAGGCTGCCAAGCTTGTTGACCCAATTGATGATTTTGATGATTAACAAAACTATCTGAGTATAACTCTTGAAGGCTCTGATGATTTTGATTTAGTGTTTCAGATTATAAGACTATTGAATGATCAAAATCAGGAGTTACATAGTGTTCTGGATCGAATCTAATGTCTAGGTAAGAATTGCAGACATTAGAGTCGACTCCGAGATCACAGAGCCGACTCCGAACTGGCACGGACTTTAGAGTCGACTCCGAGACTGTTAGAGTCGACTCTCACAGAAGAAGCAGAAAGTCAATTTTTCTGGCCCCGACCTAGAGTCGACTCCGGGTAAGTTAGAGTCGACTCCGGAAAAGTATCTTGTCGACCCCAGAAAAGCCAGAGACGACTCCAGAAATACCGTTCTGAGATGCCTCGAGCTAGAGCCGACTCCAGAAAAGTTAGAGTCGACTCCAACCCACCTGGAACGAAAAATCAAGTTGCCAGATCAGCTCTAACAGTAATATTTCTATTTTACCTCATTTCTAACGGATATATTTTGATACAAGGTACACTCCAACGGATAGTTTTCTTCCAAAAATGGTATGAAAGAAATCTATAAAAGGGAAGACTATTATTCAAAAAAAAGATAGAGAGAAAGGAGAAATAGATCGAAAAGAGAAATAGTTCAAATCAAATATCCGAAAATCTCTGAGCCTGAAATCCAAGAGAAAATCCTTCAGACTCAAATCCTTCCACTCCATAAAGCTCAAAGAAATCCAAGGCGTCTCAAATCAAAAATCAGTGGATTTCCCAATTGAAGAAAAAGCTCCGTTTCTTCCATTTCCAATCTTCTCAACTGCAACAACTGTGAGGGATTAAAGCTGAGGCTTGATTCATCATTCCAAAGGGAGAAGAGGAAAAGAAGAAAAGCTCAAAAGCCAACCAATCTTCAAATCAGGCTTTTCTAAACCTTGTTATTCTTAATTTGTATATTTGCTCATTGAGGAGCTTTGTATTTCAAAAACAATACTTATTTTGTTTGTGCCTAGTTCAATCTGGGGGATTGAACTAGAGGAGGTAGTTTTACCTCGGTTCAAGCTTGGTTAAGCTTGGGTTAGGGTTTTTGTGCTGGTGAGCCCTTGAAAACCAGCTGGGTTCGTTGTGCCCGGGAAAACAACAAGTTTGAGTTGTGAGCTTGTAAAACAACTCGGCTGTAATCTAGGGAGATTATAGTGTGGACCCAAGTGAATCTTGGGAGTGGACGTAGGTGTTGGATACACCGAACCACTATAAAATCTTTTGTGTTTGCCGTGTTCCATTGTCTCTTTCTCTATCTCTATCTTATTCACTGCACTTTATAGTTACCTTGCATTTGCCATCTATCTCAAGCAAACTATTTTAAAAAAAGGCTAAATTTTAAAGAACCCAATTCACCCCCCCCCTCTTGGGTTGCCATCTGGGCCAACAATTGGTATCAGAGCAAGTGCTCATTTAGAATTTGATCTCACGATCAAGGGCTAAAGATCCTTATGGCAACACAAAGTGGTTCATGTTTTGCTGAAGGTCATTCTACGAATAGACCTCCTTTATTTAATGGAACCAACTATTCATATTGGAAAGCTAGAATGAGAATATTCATTCAAGCTTCTGACTATGAATTGTGGGGAGTAATAAATGGACCTAGTACACCCACACACTTATTGATGGCACTATTGTTCCTAAGCCCGAAAGGGATTGGAATGATAATGATAGGAGAATGGCACAATTAAATGCTAAAGCCATTAATATTTTGTATTGTTCCTTAGACTCTAATGAATTCAACCGAATCTCAACATGTAATTCCGCAAAAGAAATTTGGGATAGGTTGGAAATAACACATGAAGGAACAAACCAAGTAAAAGAATCAAAGATAAATATTTTGGTTCATAAATATGAATTATTTACTATGGAACAAAATGAAACCATCACATGCATGTTCACTAGATTCACTGATATTGTGAATGGAAAAGTCTTGGAAAAGTTTATACTAACTCTGAGCTTGTTCGCAAAATTCTTAGGTCACTTCCAAGGACTTGGGAAGCCAAGGTGACAGCCATACAAGAAGCCAAAGATCTGAACTCCTACCATTGAAGAGCTTCTTGGTTCGCTAATGACTCATGAGCTTCAAGTTAAACAACATGTCAATGAGGATGAGTCAAGAAAGAAGAAGACCATCGCCCTCAAGCTGCAAAAGGAAGAAGCAGCAGCGATGATGAAGAGGATGATGATGATGAGACAGCCCTCCTTGCAAGAAATTCAAGAAGTTTATGCAAAGAAGGAGGCCCTTCCACAAAAAGAGATTTGAAAAATGGAAGGAGAAAAAGAAAAGGATAAGAAAAAGGAAAAGGACAAAGAGAAAGAGCCCTTAGTATGTTATGAATGTAAAAAGCCAGGGCATTTTAGATATGACTGTCCTTTACTTAAGAAGGCCTACAAGAAAAAGAAAAAGGCCTACATGGCAACTTGGACTGACAGTGAAGATCTTCTTCCGAAGAAGAAGAACAAAAAGAAGTTGCAATATTTGCTTCATGGCGGACGACAACGAAGAGGTAAGCACCGAAACCCCCGATGATGAATTTACATTTGATGAAATGTTTGAAGCTTTTAATGAATTGATGATTGATTTCAAAGCTTTGAAAAAGAAACACAAATCTTTAAAAACTGAAAACTTAAATTTAATTAAAGAGAAAAATGAATTAAATCTAGTAGTTAAAGATTTAAAAGATAAAAAGAAACACTTTTAATGAAAAGAATGATTTGTTCATAAGATTGATTTGATTAAATCTGAAAATGAAAATCTAATTAAAGAAAAAGAATCAATCTCTAATGAAAATGATTTTCTAAAGAAAGATGTTAAAAAGTATAAAGACATTGTTGAGAAATTTACTCTAAGCTCAACTAAACTAAATATGATTTAGATAGTCAAAAAGCAGTTTTTGACAAAGCAGGTTTAGGTATAACACATTTAGAAAACAAAAATCATTAAAAATATTTTTGTAAAAGCTAACCAAAGTAATATTACTTGTTTTAAATGTAATCAAAAAGGACATAAATCTTTTGAATGCAAAACAATAAGTAATAATGAAAAATTAAATCTAAAAGAAAGAAAATATGGGTTCCGAAAGGAACAATTTTATTGCTACTAACCATGAAGGACCCAAGAAAGCTTGGGTACCTAAACATAAAGTTTAAATTATGTTGCAGGAATGTCTTGTAGCCAAAAGATCAAAGAAAAAGTGGTACCTTGATAGTGGCTGCTCAAGACATATGACGGGTGACAAAGATGAATTCATCACCCTGGAAGAAAAGAAAGGTGGAGTTGTGACGTTTGGCGATAACGGTAAAGGTCAAATTATGGGCCTTGGTAAAGTTCGCATAACTCCATCTACATTTATTGATAATGTACTTTATGTTGATGGTTTGAAGCATAATCTAATTAGTATAAGCCAATTATGTGATAAAACTTTAATGTTTCATTTAAATCTTCTATTTGCACTGTACTAATTCCATTGATGATAGCATTGTTTTTACTGGTTATAGACATGGCAATGTGTACTTAGTTGACTTAGACAAATTATCTGAAAGTAGTCATTGCCTAATTGCTGACAATGCTAACATAAATGATATTGGTTGGTTGTGGCATCGTAGATTAGGTCATGCAAGCACACACCTTATTTCAAAACTAATTAAAATGGATTTAGTTAAAGGCTTACCTAAACTAGATTTTGAAAACAACAAAATATGTGATGCATGTCAATTTGGAAAACAAACTAGAAGTTCTTTCAAATCTAAAAATGTTGTTTCAACTTCTAGGGCATTAGAGCTACTTCACATGGACCTTTTTGGACCAACTAGAACCACAAGTCTAGGAGGAAAGAAATATGGTCTAGTGATTGTAGATGATTATTCTAGATATACTTGGGTAATGTTTTTAGCTCACAAAGATGAGACTTTCTCGATATTTCTGAAATTCTTCAAGAAAGTCACAAATGAGAAAAACACTACCATAGTATCTCTAAGAAGTGATCATGGAACTGAATTTGAAAATCACTTATTTGAAAGTTTCTGCACTGAAAATGGTATTAATCATAATTTTTCAGCCCCTAGGACTCCACAGCAAAATGGTGTAGTTGAAAGGAAAAATAGGACTCTAGAAGACATGGCCCGTACCATGCTATGCGAAAGTAACCTACCAAAGTACTTTTGGGCGGAAGCTATTAACACAGCATGCTACATCTTAAATCGAGCCCTAATAAGACCAATCTTAAAGAAAACACCTTATGAATTATGGAATGAAAGAAAACCCAATATAAAATACTTTCATGCATTTGGATGTAAATGTTTTATTCATAATAATGGTAAAAACAATTTAGGAAAATTTGATGCTAAATCTGATGAAGGAATCTTTTTAGGATATTCAACAACTAGTAAAGCTTATAGAGTATTTAACAAGAAAACCTTAGTAGTTGAAGAATCCATTCATATAGTTTTCGATGAGTCTTTAGCATCTAGTTCTGAAAAAGCTTGATGATGAGGAAGATACAAACATAATTGAAAAAGATCTTGAAAAACTTAATATTGAAGTATCTTCAGATCATGAGCAAGAAGCTAAAGATGATGATTCACATAAGGACGATGATGTCAATATTGATCATAATGATATAGATCTTCCAAGAGACTGGAGATATGCTCATAGTCATCCCAAGGAATTGATTATAGGTGATCCATCTCAAGGAATAAGAACTAGATCATATATGAGAAATATTAGTAATCATCTTGCATTTGTATCACAAATTGAACCTAAAACTATGAAGAAGCTGAAAAAGATAATAATTGGATGTTAGCAATGCAAGAAGAATTAAATCAATTTACAAGAAATAATGTATGGACATTAGTTGAAAGACCTAAAAATCATTCAGTAATAGGATCAAAATGGTTTTTAGAAATAAACTAGATGAAAATGGCATAGTAATTAGAAACAAAGCTAGATTAGTTGCAAAAGGATATAATCAAGAAGAAGGTATTGATTTTGATGAAACCTTTGCACCTGTAGCTAGATTAGAAGCCATTAGACTATTACTTGCATTTGCATGTCATATGAATTTTAACTTATTTCAAATGGATGTTAAAAGCGCATTTTTAAATGGATTTATAAATGAAGAAGTTTATGTAGAACAACCACCAGGTTTTGAAGATCACGAATTTTCAAATCACGTTTTTAAATTGCACAAAGCATTATATGGTTTGAAACAAGCACCTAGAGCTTGGTATGATAGTTAAGTAAATTCTTAATTGAAAATGATTTCACAAGAGGAAATGTTGATAAAACATTATTTTTGAAAAGAAAAAGTAAAGATTTACTTGTAGTACAAATATACGTTGATGACATTATTTTTGGTGCTACTAACGATTCTCTATGTCAAGAATTTGCCAAGTTAATGCAGGGAGAATTCGAGATGAGCATGATGGGAGAACTCAACTTCTTCCTTGGACTCCAAATCAAACAAAGCAAAGAGGGAATCTTTATCAACCAAACAAAGTACACAAGAGAATTCTAAAGAAATTTGGTATGGAATCAATTAACCCCTCGGAACACCAATGAGTCCTTCATGCAAGCTGGACAAAGATGAAGAAGGTAAAAAGGTTGATCAAAAGTATTATCGAGGTATAATCGGATCCCTTCTTTATTTAACAGCAAGTAGACCAGATATTATGTTTTCTGTATGTTTATGTGCTAGATTTCAATCAGAACCTAAAGAATCACACTTAATAGCTGTTAAAAGAATACTAAGATACTTAAGTGGAACAAAAAATGTAGGTTTATGGTATTCTAGAGACTCCACATTAAATCTAATTGCATACTCAGATTCTGATTATGCTGGATGCAAGTTAGATAGAAAAAGCACAAGTGGTGCATGCCAATTTTTAGGAAGTAACTTAATCTCATGGTTTAGCAAAAAGCAAAATTCGGTTGCATTATCTACTGCTGAAGCAGAATATGTTGCAGCTGGAAGTTGCTGTGCTCAAATCCTATGGATTAAGAGACAACTTGAAGACTATGGTATCACACTTGATAAGACACCCATAAGATGTGATAATACAAGTGCAATAAATCTAACTAAAAATCCAATTCAACATTCAAGAACAAAGCACATTGAAATAGATATCACTTTATAAGAGAACATGTAGCCAATAATGAAATTTGTCTTGATTATGTGAATACTGAAGAACAACTTGCAGATATATTAACAAAACCCTTAAGTGAAGAAGATTTTGTTATCTTAGAGGAGAATTAGGAGTTTGTGATCCTTTGGAATAGTTTTCTGAAACTCTTAAGGACATCTATCTAGATTTCATCATTTTCTTGAAAAATCTTGATATTTCAATAAGGAAATCTATCTAGATCTTGATTCATTGTTTCCCCAATTGCTAAAGAACATTAATCTATAATTTGATGATTAATTTGAATAGTTTCAAATCTTGAAACTTAATTTTTTATCTCTGAAACTGTTAGAGTCGACTCTGACAGTTTGCGGAGTCGACACCTGAGTTTTTGATGTTCTGTCTAAGTGATTAGAGCCGACTCTGGCTTTTGTGGAGCCGACTCTAATACGAGCGCTGACAGACTTTCTGGTTCGGAGCCGACACCCAGTTTTCGGGAGTCGACTCTAAGTCGAGCTAGGTCAAAAATAAAAAGGCGGAGTCGACCCCCAATCATTCCAATCGTCTCCTAAACCTTCCAAAGAACTCCAAAACCTTTCCAACTTCCCCAAATCTACTCAAAACCCTTGATTAATCTTCCAATCTTCTCAATGGCACCTAAGAGGCGCGGATTCGTCGGTGGAGCATCCGTTCCAACGAAGAGACGCACGGTTCGAGGCAACCATCGCCTTCTTCCTCTTCGGCCACTCAAGAGGATTCCCCTCCTTCACCATCTTCACCAAAGGTTGATCATTTAGCTGGTAAGACCATTACCACTGGGAGAAAAGTAATTTTGATTTATTTGAATCGGAGGGTTTCTCTATTGGAAGAAATTTGAAGGAAATGGGATGGGAAAAAGTTTGCTCACTTGATTTACCCACTTATCCTGCTTTAGTAAGAGAGTTTTATAATGGATTAAGCAGAGGAGAAGGTGGTTTATAAGCACAGTAAGAGGAACAAGAGTGACCATAACCTGAGATTCTTGGAAACCTATTAGAAATGCCCACTGTTCGGATTATGGAATATCAACATGATGATAGAAGTGGGGCACTGACAAGGATGCTAGGGAGAGATGTGACTGAGTTTGAAGAAATCTTTGCAAATCAGTTGAACCTAGAACTCAGATTATTGCATAATATCTGTGGTAGAATCTTATTTCCAAAAATAGGGAGATTCGAGTATGTCTCGGAGCGAGACGTTCTGTTGATGGACTGCATTATAACTGGAAGGCCAGTCAATTTAGCTGGCATGATGATTGGATACATGGCAGAGGCAGCTACAAAGAAAGATCAACACTGCCATACGGTATGATTCTGACACTAGTTCTTTAGAAGCCAGGGTGTGCTCATTATGGAAAATGAACCTTTAAGAAAACTGAGACACACTGATTATTACAGCATTCTACTATTCATAGAATGGGCTTCAAGAAAGTAAATGGTGTTTGGATGAGGAGAGAGGAAAGAGCAGATAGAGAAAGGTGCAGAGGAACCAGAGTAGAAGACATCCCGGGACCATCCACTGAGGGACCATCTGTCCCTGATCCATCTTTGCGGGACCTTCTTCAGCTGGACCTTCGGAGGCCGGACCGAGTTCTATTCCCTCACCTCCACATCAGCCTATAACAAATTCTGGGAGATTTCTGATGAACAACTTGATCAGTTAAGAGGTTTGCTTGCTGAGTATGATAGCCAGAGATCTCAAGAAATTTCTAAATTAAAAGAAGACTTTAATCAGTTGAAAGAAGAACTAAATTCGAGACTGGACATGCTATCCTTTACCTTAGGCAGTTCTGTTGAATCCTTTGGAGCTGAGCTTCACAAGATCTTCGAAAGGATGGAAGGCATTGCCGATGGATCAGGATCGTATGTTCATGCAACGGGTCAATTGAAGAAGGACATTGACCTTGCAGTCTCTCAAATCGAAGCTTGCCTTGAAAACTTTAAGAAATCACAAAAGGATGATGTAATGGAAATAATAGGTCATCTGAAGAAAATTGTATTCAAACACATTTGACCTTGATTTTGAGTTTGATAGTTTGTACTTAGGAAGTTTTTGAATATCTAATGTATTTCATTTTGAAATGTAAATGAATCAACTAATGTAATGGTTCTTGCTTATGAAATACAATTTCACTTTTTCAAATATTGATTGCTTGGATCCCTATGCTTTATTGAGTCTACAATTTTTATATAACTTTCTTTATCTACTCTCCTTATTGCTGATAACAAAAAAGGGGGAGAGATGGTTAGTTGAATATGCAGGTTGTATGCAAAGAAAGATTGAATATGAATATTGAATATGCAAAGACTTGAAAAAATGGTTATATATGCATAAAGAAAGAAAGAAAGGGGGAGAATTAATTGTTTATGCAAAATGACTTGAAATGTTAATCTGTTAAAATTTGATGCTTATATACAGGGGGAGCTTAACAAAAAGCTCATTTGCAATTTTATGCACATTAAGATTAAATATTCATAATTGATGGATTATATTGAACTCATGCACAATTTTAAAGTTTACATTGAACATTGGCATCAAAACCTTAATTTCAAATGTTTAAAGTTCAAAATGACTATAATCCTTAGTTTGATTGAATTTTTGAATGCATATACTCAAAGTTTTTGTTATCATCAAAAAGGGGGAGATTGTTGACCCAATTGATGATTTTGATGATTAACAAAACTATTGAGTATAACTTTGAAGGCTCTGATGATTTTGATTTAGTGTTTCAGATTATAAGACTATTGAATGATCAAAATCAGGAGTTACATAGTGTTCTGGATCGAATCTAATGTCTAGGTAAGAATTGCAGACATTAGAGTCGACTCCGAGAATCACAGAGCCGACTCCGGAACTGGCACGGACATTAGAGTCGACTCCGAGACTGTTAGAGTCGACTCTCACAGAAGAAGCAGAAAGTCGATTTTTCTGGCCCCGACCTAGAGTCGACTCCGGGTAAGTTAGAGTCGACTCCGGAAAAGTTCTTGTCGACCCCAGAAAAGCCAGAGACGACTCCAGAAATACCGTTTGAAATGCCTCGAGCTAGAGCCGACTCCAGAAAAGTTAGAGTCGACTCCAACCCACCTGGAACGAAAAATCAAGTTGCCAGATCAGCTCTAACGGTAATATTTCTATTTTACCTCATTTCTAACGGATATATTTTGATACAAGGTACACTCCAACGGATAGTTTTCTTCCAAAAATGGTGTGAAAGAAATCTATAAAAGGGAAGTCTATTGTTCAAAAAAAAAAGAGAAAAGGAGAAAAGATGAAAAGAGAAATAGACAAATCCCATTCAAAAATCTCTGAGCTTGAATCCAAGAGAAAACCTTCTAGCTCAAATCCTCCACTCCAAAAGCTCAAGAGGAATCCAAAGCGTTCAAATCAAAGTCTTGGTGGATTTCCCAACTTGGAGAAAGGAGATTCGTTTCTTGCTTTTCAATCTTCTCAACTGCAACAACTGTGAAGAATCGGAGCTGAGGCTTGATTCAATCCAGCAAGGAGAAGAAGAGGAAAAGAAGAAAAGCTCAAAAGCCAACCAATCTTCAAATCAGGCTTTTCTAAACCTTGTTATTCTTAATTTGTATATTTGCTCATTGAGGAGCTTTGTATTTCAAAAACAATACTTATTTTGTTTGTGCCTAGTTCAATCTGGGGGATTGAACTAGAGGAGGTAGTTTTACCTCGGTTCAAGCTTGGTTAAGCTTGGGTTAGGGTTTTTGTGCTGGTGAGCCCTTGAAAACCAGCTGGGTTCGTTGTGCCCCGGGAAAACAACAAGTTTGAGTTGTGAGCTTGTAAAACAACTCTGCTGTAATCTAGGGTGATTATAGTGTGGACCCAAGTGAATCTTGGGAGTGGACGTAGGTGTTGGATACACCGAACCACTATAAAATCTTTTGTGTTTGCGTGTTCCATTGTCTCTTTCTCTATCTCTATCTTATTCACTGCACTTTATAGTTACCTTGCATTTGCCTTTATTAATCTCAAGCAAACTATTTTAAAAAAAGGCTAACATTTTAAAAGAACCCAATTCACCCCCCCGTCTTGGGTTGCCATCTGGGCTAACAAAGCTCCTTTAGAACTGCCTCAAGGATTTCGTGTGAATGAAAATGGAACTGTCGAGGTCTTGAACCACCTTGGAGGCATCTCCTACGTTGGACCGAGTGGTGACCCACTAGTTGCGAGGCTGTTTAGCTCCTTTAGAACTACCTCGGGGTTTCGTGTGCCGGCCCGAGGGGCGACTCGAACGGGAACGTAGCTGTTGGGGTCTTGAACTGCCTCAGAGGCATCTCCTACGCCGGACCGAGTGGTGCCCGTTAGTTGCAAGGCCGCCGAGCTCCTTTAGAACTGCCTTGGGGGTTTTATGTGCCGACCCGAGGGGTGACTCAAACGGGAACGAAACTATCGGGGTCTTAAACTACCTCGAAAGTGTCTCTTACATCGAACCGAGTGGTGACCCACTAGTCGCGAGGCCACCGAGCTCCTTTAGAACCACCTCAGGAGTTTCATGTGCCAGCCCGAGAGGTGACTCGAACGGGAACAAAACTATCAGGGTCTTGAACCACCTCGGGGGCATCTCCTACGCCAGACCAAGTGGTGACCCATTAGTCGAGAGGCCGCCGAGTTCCTTTAGTACTGCCTTGGGGGTTTCGTATGCCAGCATGAGGGGTAACTCGAATGGGAATGGAACTGTCGGGGTCTTGAACCGCCGCGAAGGCATCTTTACGTCAGATCAAGTGGTGACCCACTAGTCGTGAGGCCATCGAGCTCCTTTAGTTGTCAGATCCTTAGCTTCAGAGATGAGTCAGGTATAACATTTGAAAATTTCTTTTATTATCATCAGCCGAAGAGATACATCATTGATATATCGACGAAGGTTATCCGCATTCTAGGTACATGGGATGGGCCATCCACCAAGTTCTTCAATCTGGTATGCTCTCAGTGAAGTACCTTGGTGACCCAGTAAGGCCCTTCCCAGTTTGGAGACAGTTTGTCCTCCTCCATTGGCCTAGACACCTCAGTCTTTTTGAGGACCAGATCTCCAAGGAAAAAGTCTTGGGATGAACCCGGGCGTTGTAATACTTGGTCACTCGCTGATGAAATGTAGTCATTCTGAGCTGCGCCCGGTCGCGCGCCTCATCAATGAAGTCAAGGTTGACTCTCAGCTAAGTGGGGTTGTCCTCTTCGTTGTATGACTCCACTCAGAGGCTTAGTAGGCCGATCTCGATGGGGATGACTGCTTCGGATCCAAAGATGAGACTGAAGGGGGTCTCTTCCGTCGGGGCCCTTGGAGTTGTATGATATGCCTACAGTACGCTTTGGAGCTCCTCCACCCATTTGTCTTTAGACCCATCCAGCCGAGTTCTAAGCCCCCAAAGGATGGTCCAATTCATGACCTCGGCCTTCTCGTTGGTTTGTGGATGGCCGACAGAGGTGAACCGATGGCAGATGTTTAGCTCGGCGCAGAACATCTTGAATGTGACGTTGTTGAACTGCCGATTATTATCGATGATGATAGTGTGGGCCAGTCCGAACCGGCATATGATGGACTTTCAGAAGAAAGACTTGACCTTGCTCTTGGTGATCTTGGCCAACACATCGACTTTGACCCATTTGGAGAAGTAGTCGATGGCGATGAGCAAGAACTTTCACTAACCTGAAGCTAGGAGAAACGGCCCAAGGATGTCCATTACCCATTGGGCAAAGGGCCATGGGGCCGAGAGCGGACTCAGTGGAGAAGCTAGCTATCATTGGATGTGTGCATATCGTTGATAGCCATCACACCTCTGAACCAGCTTAGCAGCGTCTTCCCTCATGGTGAGCTAGAAATATCCTTGACGGAGAGCTTTCTGTGTCAGTGATCTACCCCCAGGTGGTCTTCGCAGATGCCTCCATGTATCTCTCTGAGGATGTAATCGGTGTCTGTAGGACCGACATACTTAAGGAGGGGGTAGGAGAATGACCTTTTGTATAGTCATACATCCAACAAGGTGAACTTGGAGGCTCTCCATTTAAGAAGCCTGGCCTCCTCGCAATTAGCGGGAAGGGTGCCATCGGTGAGGTAGCAGATGTAGGAATCCATCTATGTCCGCTCTTATGCGACCGGAAGGACTTCTTCTTTGTCTTCAATGCTGGGCCTTTCCAAGTGCTCGATGTAGGTGCTCCCTAGGATGCTGTTCGTCAAGGTAGCTAGACGGGAAAGGGCATCGGCCTTCACATTCTTGCTTTGAAGGATGTAACTGATGCTGAAATATGTTAGTGAGGAGGTCAGGAGCCAAACCTTCTTCAAGTATCGGGCTATGATGGGATCCCATGCCTCGTACTCCTTGTTGATTTGTCTGGAAATGAATTGGAAGTTGATGAAGGTTCTGAGATACTTCACCCAGAGCTCCTGGGCGAGTCTCACCCTGGCTAGCACGGATTCATACTCGGCCTGGTTGTTTGTGGCTTTGAAGAGGAGTCGGAGGGCGTATTCTACCTTCTCGCCCTCCGGACCCACAAGGATGAGACCGGCTCCACTTTCTTAGGAGTTTGAGGTGCCATCCACGTGGAGGATCCAAGACTCCCCCATGTCCTCGAGCTCAGTGTCTGGTTGCATCATTGGGGGTTCTTCCGCTTGCTCCTCGGTCCAGGTGCACTCGACTAAGAAGTTGGCCAAGACTTGGGACTTCAGAGCTGGTCTTGCTCGGAACGAGAGGTTGAACTCTTCCAGCTTGATCACTCATTTGGCCAGATGGCCCGAGGTGTCGGGACGAGCTAGAATAGCTTTGGGGAGTTGGTCCATGAGCACCACGATGGGATGAGCTTGGAAATATGGTCTGAGACGCTGAGTGGAGATAATGAGAGAAAAAATGATCTTCTCTGTTTTAGAGTACCTGACCTTGGTATCATGGAGTACTTTGCTTACATAGTAGATGGGCTTCTGAGTTCCGTCGACGTCAAGGCATACCGGGATGGAGCTGACGGCCTTCGAGGAGGCGGCAAGGTAGAGAAAAAGGCTCTCCCCATCCCTCGACTTCGACAGGAGCGACGGAGTAGACAGGAATGCCTTCAGTCCTTCGAAGGTTCTTTGGCAGTCTTCTGTCCATTCGAACCCATTCACCTTACGCAGGGCTTTGAAGAAAGACATGCATCTTTTGGCCGACTTGAAGAGAAACGGTTCAGGGCTGCCACCCACTCGGTGAGCCACTGCACTTATTTCTTGTTAGTTGATGCCCTCATGTTAAGGATGGAGTTATTCTTCTATGGGTTTGCCTCAATCCCTCGCTGAGTCACCATGAAGCCTAAGAACTTTTCGACCGTGACCCCAAATGCACACTTTCATGGGTTCAGCTTCACTTGGTAGCGGCGAAGGTTGTTGAAGGTCTCCTCTAGATCAGAGACGTGATTGGAGGTGCAGACTCTCTTTATCAGCATGTTGTCCACGTATACCTCCATGTTCCATCTGAGTTGGTCTTTGAAGACCTTATTCATCAGCCTCTAGTAGGTTGCTCCTTCATTTTTTAGGCCGAAAGACATTACCTTGTAATAGTAGATGCCCTTCTCGGTCACAAAGGAGGTATGCTCTTCGTTATTTAGATCCATCTTTATTTGGTTGCATTTGGAGAAAGCATCCATAAAGCTGAGGAGCTCATGATCGGATGTAGAATCCACCAGCTAGTCAATCCGAGGCAATAGAAAGCCATCCTTTGGGCACGCCTTATTGAGGTCGGTGAAGTCGATGCAGACCCTTTAGCTCTTATTTGCCTTGCGAACTATGACCATGTTGGCCAACCAATCCGGGTAGTATGCTTTCCGAATATGGCCAATGGCGAGCAACTTATTGATCTCTTCGTTGATGGCTCTCTGCCACTCAGGGGTGAAACTCCTTTTTCTTTGGCAGATCAGATGATGCTTTAGATCAATGTTGAGCCGGTGGGTGATCACTTCTGATGGTATACCAAGCATGTTGGACGCCGACCAAGTAAAGATGTCCGAGTTGGCTCGCAAGAAGGCCAAGAGGCGATCCCTATCCTCCGTGGGAAAAAGCTCATCGACCCATTCCGTCCCTGTCGGGTCGTCTCCAAGTGAAAAAGTTAGCAGCTGCTCGGCCGGCTCTCCTCCCTTGCTGGTCTCTCTGGATCGGGTACCTCCGGGGCTAGTGCGACTGCCGCCTCTTGAGGGCTCGAAGCCGTGTGATAGCATGGTAGGACCAGGGTGGTCTTCCCTCGCATCTCACCGATCCTGTTACTAGTTGGAAAACTGATGAGTAGCCACTTGGTGGAAATGACCGCATCGAGGAGATTTAGACCAGGTCGACCGAGGATGGCATTGTATGCCAGAGGCACCTGGATGACCAGGAACTTTATCAAGATTGTGCTTTGACACGGTAGTGTTCCGGTCGTAACTGGAAGGGTGATCTCGCCTTCTACCCTCACCGAGTCTTTCGTGAAACCGACTAAGGGTGCCGCCACTAGTTGAAGGGAGCTAAGAGACAGATTTATCCGAACAAAAGCATCATAAGTAATAATGTTAGCCGAGCTTCCACTGTCAACTAAGATTTGTTTTACAGGATGCTTGGCATTCGTCGTTGAGACGACAATGCCATAATTGTTTACATTTTCAACTCCAGCTAATTTCCTTTTAGGAAAAGAGATTACATCATCTACCCTTCATCTCCCCTCGACCGTTTAGATGAAGAGCCTATCCCTCAAGAGACTATTCCCATCGTCTTCTCCGTCGGAGTATTGTCGACATTGGCCTGAGCAGGCGGAGGTCCCATGAGTGCCGGAATAGTTAGGGGTCACTTCTGGACATATTTCTCAAGGTAACCCCGCTGAATGAGTTCCTCGATGGTGCGCTTTAGGCTGTAGCAGTTCTCGGTGTCATGGTTGTAGTTCTGATGGAAACGACAGTAATGGCTCTTGTCATAGAGAGCGCGTTTCTTCATCGAGGGAGGGCACTGGAAGTACGACTCACTCTCGATCTCTATGAGAATGTAAGAGCGAGGGGCAAGGAGAAGGGTGAGTTCGTCTTCCCTAGGGGCGAGACTCCGACGCCTGTCATCCAGTCGACATGATGGCTTGGGCTTCTTGGGGCGAGAGGGTCTGCTTGGCTCAGCGCAAGCGGACCTCCGGCTGAACCCTCCCTCAATCTTCCGGCAAGTGGAGTTGGCTTTATCGGCACGGATATATTTCTGCGCGCGAAGCAAGAGTTAAGTGTAGGAGCTGGGTGGCTTCTTATCAAGGGAGAAAGTGAAACAGGAAGGATGGAGTCCCCGTTTCAACGCTAGAGTTGCCACCGCATGTGGACTTCGAGGGCAGCCATTTTGAAACAGACCACGAAATCTCTGAGAGACTCTCCCTCCTTCCGTCGGACGAAGAAGAGGCTATCCGCCACTCGAGGGATTCTTTGGTAGGCATCAAAATGTGCCAGAAAGGCCCTCTTCATATCGAAAGAGTCAATACTATGTGGGGACAGGCGAGAGTGCCAAGCACGAGCGGCCTTCCGCAGGGTAGCTGGGAAGGCCTTGCACAGGAGGGCATCGGTCGCCCCTTAAACTTGTATGAGAGCCTTGTAGCTCTAAAGGTGATCAAGTGGATCCATTGTACCATCGTACGGATCCAACTGAGGAAGATGAATTCTGAAGGGGACAGGCTCCTCCAGGATGAGGCTAGTGTAGGGAAGACGGGTGTCGTAATCCTCCTTCGGCTGGTTGTTGATTTTTTTGCTGAGCTTCTCCAATCGCCGATGGTACTCATCCAAGCACTTCTCCGCTTGGTGGTTGATGATTGAAATCTTCCTCGATGACTTGAAAAATAAAGAAGAAGAGGGAAAAGAGCGCGGGTGGTGGTATCTCCGCTTGGGCTCTTTCGGTGCCATCATCGAGCCATTTCAGGAAATCCATCTAGAGATTGCTTATCATTTTTGCCCATAGGGTCAATCGGCCCATCAGTTCTAATGCGTCGACTGAGATTAATCTTTGCTAATTTTTAGGGCTTAAATTAATGGCACGAGTAGAAAATTTCTTACTTAAGCATGCAAGTGATGCTCATTATCATTATGCATGAAAAATTCTGTGGTATGTGAAGCAACTTAGCATGAGGAAGTTGTATGGTAACTTTGTGCGCACGGAAGCTCAAAGTAAGGTAGTCTGCATAATTTAATCATACCTTTTTTTGAACATTCAGAATCCTATTAAAAAAAAGTTAAGAAAATACTATTATATTTTTAATTTTGTATATATTAAAAAATTATTTAATATATAAGCAACATATAATTAAATATTTTTTGGTACAAAATTTTACATACTTCTTTCATTTTAGTTTTGGCATTTTTGAAAGAAAATTTTTATATACATTCAACATTAATCCTATGTCTAGTAGATGTGGGAATACATTAAGGTTGCATTTGGTGCATCGCCAGTAATCCTAAATGGTAATATGGATTACTTATAAGATAAATTACCATTGATAGATTACTAGTAATTCTAATTACTGTGTTTGGCATACCCAGGTAAGACAACAGTAATATTGATTATTATGTTTAATATGACAAACAGATTATCAGTTATATAACATTAAATTTCTAAAATATCCTTAAATTAAATTTATATATATATATATATTATTATATATTTGATTTAAAAAAAAATATTTATAATGATATTCGAATCGACTAGTGAGAATGCCGAAGGCCACTGATCGAAAGAAATTTAATGGCGTGTCGTAGGGCCACTGGGCGGCATGCCGTCGGGCCATTGGG